>JAYMFT010401840.1:0-18859 GCA_038088735.1 Panulirus argus | reverse complement strand
TTTTCTTCGTCTGTTTCCTGGCGCTACCTCGCTGATGCGGGAAACAGCGATCAAGTATAATAAATAAATAAATAAAAATATATATATACCTTACCTTACCTTCATGCCTTATGATTCCCTCCTACAGAGCTCCCACAGTGCTTAGGAAGCCAGCCACATCCACCAAGCAGGGCCACAGGTCAAAGCATGTGGTGGTGATGTGTCCCTTTGTGGGGTTAGCACAGGGCAACTGAAGAGTAACTCTTCAGTATCTCCAATGTGGACATTGCATCTTGGGCTTAGGACTTGTAATGCACTGAGTCAGCATTTGCATTACTGTTGACAGGGGTGGGAGCATAAATTAAGCTGGGTGTGTCTGGTGAAGTGGAGTTTAAGACTGGGCTGAGAAGGCAGCTGTGCTTGTTAGATCGATCATTTCGCAGTGTGTGTATCATGTCGATGTTATGTTTGCTGGGGAGGGGGAATCCGGGGGCATGGATTGTGCAATGTGAAGCAGGGTTAAGCATCTTATTTCTTTTATATAGTCTACTTTAGGTTTGGTGGCCACTTACGGAGTGGTTAGGATGGGAAGGGTATAGTGCTGTTGCAAGGAACCAAGTGCCAATTATAATGGTTAGATTGTACTGGAAGCATTTTTGTTGAATGTTTGTGTTTGCTACATAGTCGGTGATTGTTCTCAGTACTTTGTTTCATGTGGTTTGCATCTTTGTTATAAGGTACTTACTTGCTCTTTATGGTGGATGACTTGGCAGGTGAGGCATAGTTTAGGGTGAAACAAGTGAACTATGTGTAGGAAACACTAGGGGATTCTTTTTGTTGTCCAAATCTGGTCCTAGTAAGTTTTCTAAGGGTTAATTTGTTTATGGCCATTGTGTTGCAGTTCATGATATGGTGAGTAAATCTCATGAGTGTACCCATAAATGATGCCCAACAAAGTTGAGTTCTGAGTGGGAGTGGTTGATCATTCAGGCTCATGGGACCGAATGGGTTGGATTCATGTCTTTCAGGTGTTACAAGGGTGATGGTAGACTCCTGTGATGATGCAGACACTCAGTTTAGAGTAATCCAGCATTATACTCGCTTAATATGGCATTGCATGTTTGTTGTTAGTAAGGTATGGTCATAGTACAATGGTATGATTATTGATTCATCTATTATGAAAGGACTTTCATAGTATGGTCTGCAAAAGGTGATGGGAAGTCATAAGTCATACAGGGGGATATTGAGGAGGGTTATACATATACATACACAAAATCCCACTTGAAACAACTGTTCTCCCAAGCTTCAACCTATTTGACACTCACAACATAACAAACCTTAACCCCTGAACGTCTCCAGCTGGATGTTTATGTAAGTTGCACCAAGCCTCTAAATGGAAATTTACACACTGAGTTTCACACCCTAATTTCAAAGCCACATGCCAAGCTTAGGTGGTGGCTGATGTAGCAGCGAGTGGTAATTTTTCTCAGTCAGTCATCCTCCAGCCATGCCAATCAGAGCAATTTTTTGAGAGTTTGTTAAGAAGGAAACTGAGTGGTTTTTAGCAAGATTTAGAGGACCTGGTACATGATTCTAAATCATAAACAATAATGATCGGCCTTTTTATACTGACTCCTTCAGCAGGGAAAGTTGACCAAGATGAAGCATGAGAAGGTTTTCTAACAAAAGTGGAGGCAGTGCTGGCAGCATCTGCCCAACCTTATTTTGCTTTTATGAAAATATTACCAATTAATCACATTAATAATAACAAGAAGAGATCTACCATATAAGATAAAACAATCATAATCTAATCAAATTTTGGTGTAAAATAATACATGCTCAGTGACAACTCACTTGACACTCCAGCCTCACTCCTGCACTTTTTAGTACTTTTTGCTGAAACATTTACAAAACTACTACACATTATTAGAGTGAAAATAATGGACAAAGTATTCTTCAGTGATACTTTTATCACTGTTATGTGAATATCTCTGAAACTATAGTTAAAAATTTTTTCATAGGACTTGAAAAATGTAAATTTTGTTGGACTGTTTTGTGGAAAAGAAAATTAGAGACGTTTAAGGGTTAAAGAACTTCCCTAAAACAGGTCCTAAAAACATATCAAACTTCTAAATAAAACAATAAGTCCTAATTATCATCCAAGCACTTACAGTTACCTTCAAGCACTCCTGGTTACACAATAAAATCCTGAATATCTTAAAATCTACCAATATAGTTCCAATCCTGAAACCTTCCAAACCATTCAACTCCCTCCTCCTACTGCCTTATATCACTCACGCCTTAGTAATCGAACTCCCTGAAAATCTGATCTACGAAAGAATGAACCAATATATTCCACTTTCACCTACAAAACACAGATCGAGACTTAAACATGCCACTAACACACACCATACATGATATACACAAAATGGTTTTGGCCATCTATAACCATCCTCCTCCAGAATTAGTGGCAATGATATCAACAAATATTTCAGTACCATAAAGAGATACTTGACACCACCCTCCACAATCAGATTAAAATTTGGACAGCCAGCTTCACAGTTGGCTGCCAAGTAAGAGTCACACACAAAGGCTTCACTTTCAAAATCCTTAAGCTTTATTGCAGAGCTCACCTAGAGGTAATTCTTTCTCCAACCTTCTTCAGTCTTTTCCAACATGACCATCCATCACCTTCAGCAAACCACAGCATGCAAGTCCTCCCTTTATAAGCTACCGACAAAGTCACCAGAGAGCACACTGATAGAACCCACACAACAACAAACATGCAACAGGTCACACAGTTAGCTCATTGGCTTACCCAAAAGTGCACGTTTCCATCCTTGAAGAAATCATGTTACCTTCTTAACCCCAGACAGACATAAATTTAATACGATAACTCCCATAACCTTGAAAGGTCTACCACTTAAACTCAACAGAGCTCCAGTCATATTGGGTAACAGCTATTAAACACACATAAGATTCAATCCTCACAAACATCAATACATAGGCCAAACACTAACACCCTCAGAACACTTACCAGCAAGGGTTTTGGACAAGTAAAAGAATCCCTTAGTACCTTCAATATGCAATTCATTCACTCAACCCTAAACTATGCCTCACTTGCCTGATCATCCAGCCTGTCAAAAGCAAACATAAAAAAATGCAAACATTACAAAAGAAGGCTCTCAGAATAAACACCAGCTGGCAACCAGAAATATTCAGAAAAAAAAATCCATATAATATCCCTTTGATAAACTAAGCATATTGAAGTAATATTAGCATCCAAACCACTATCATCCATGTACAAACAAAACCTTACATCTTCACACTTCAGCAACCCATACTTGCACATGCCACCCCTCCCCCAATAAACATGACACAGACAAAACAAATACAAACAGTTACAACTCAACAAGCTTTAAACAACTGTCCTCCCAACTCAATCTTCCTTCCACCATACATACAACCATCTGAGATTTCATTCCCAAGCATGTACTGTTCCACTTTCTCCTATGCTTTCTGGACACCACCCATCTCTACTTTATAAACACCAATTCAACATATTAATAGACCTCTTATGCCCAAGATGAAACTTCCTTCATGGGAGAAAAATACTTAACTGTCCTGCACTCACCTTTCATAGACAAACACAGAGCATCACCACACTTCTTGGCCTACGCACTTGCTTCCTGGATGTGGCCAGCTTCCGAAGCACTGAGAACCTAACAGAAGGTGATCATGGGACAGGAAATGAAAGTCTTATTTACATATACAAATTCTTTTCTTTTCCTATACATTCGCCATATCCCGCATTAGCGAGGTAGTGTCAAGAAGAGATAACTGAGCCTCAGAGGGGAAAAATCCTCATTTGTCTCACATCTCTGTGCCTTCTATTGAGGAAAAAAGAGAGAGAGAGAGAGAGAGAGAGAGAGAGAGAGAGAGAAGGGGGGGAGGGATTCCAGCCCCCTTCTCCCAACCCTTCTAGTCGCCTTCTACAACATGCAGGGAATACACAGGAAGTACTCTTTCTCCTCAGTCCCCAGGGATAATAAAGAGGATATATGTGTCAGAGGTGGAGGGAACAAGGAGAAGCAGAAGACCAAACTGGAGGTGGAAGGATGGAGTGAAAGGGATTTTGAGTGGTTGGGGCCTAAACATGCGGGAGGATGAAAGGTGTGCATGGAATAGAGTGAAATGAAATGATGTGGTATACTGGGGTCAACATGCTGTCAATGGACTGAACCAGGGCATGTGAAACATCCGGAGTAAACCATGGAAAAGTCTGTGGGGCCTGGATGTGGATAGGGAGCTGTGGTTTCAGTGCATTACACATGACAGCTAGAGACTGAGTGTGAGCGAATGTGGCATTTTTCGTCTGTTTCCTGGCGCTACCTTGCTGGATAAGGGGTGGCGATGCTATTTCCAGTGGGGCAGGGTTGTGTCAGGAATGGACGGAGGCAAGCAAGTATGAATATGTACATTTGTATATGTGTATATGCATGTGTATGTACATGTATGTATATATGGATATGTTGGTATGCATATGTATGTATTGTGCATATATTTGCATGTATTTACATATGTGTGTATGTAAGTGGATGGATCTTTCTTCGTCTGTTTCCTGGCGCTACCTTGCTAACAAGGGAAACAGCGATCAAGTATGATAGTAAAGGAAATATATATTTTTTTTTTCTTTTAAGCTCCAGTCACAGACAAAAGTCCACATCAAGGCCAGGCTGTAACTGAAATATAGAGAGAATTATGAAGCGGAGAAAGAAAAGAGAAGGGAAAATATGTATGAATTTTTGAGAAAGTGAAAAACTCGTCTTTTGAAATTTGCCAGGTCATAGTTATTGGGAAAGAAATGAAAAGGTAGAGAGTTCCAAGGCTTCAACTCGAATGGAAAGAAGCATTTGTCAGAACGGCCCTCCTTTGAGTTGCTGATGTGCACACAATAATCATGTGATGAGTATTGCGTGGTTCTAGCACGTGGTGTGAGCACACAAGCATTCAGCTCTCAGGAGCAAAAACCAAAGTAATACCTATAGAAGAGGGAAAGTGGACCAACATTGCAGCGTAGGGCAAGAGGGTCAAGTCTGGAAGTTAGCCTGGGACAATTTATAAGGCAGACTGCTTTCGACTAAACTCTGTCAGGTAAGGATGCAGAGCTAAAAACACCCCAAATGTGAGAGCAGTACTCCATTTCAGGGACGAATCACTTGCTTGTGTAAATGGACCAACTATTCAGAGGAGAAGTTTCAACAGAACTGTCAAAGTAGGGATGAGAGTTGTGAGGAGTTTTCAGTAGAGAGATGGGTAGAAACTATGTCTTGGAGACATTAAACTTTACAAGATTTTGTCTCCCCCACTAGGATATCCTGTCCAATTCTGAAGCATTTAGACAAATGTAAGATTTGGTCCAAGAAGTTTAAAGCATGTATAAACTACAACAACCAGTCTGTATTCTTCATTATCATATTCAGGAAAGCTCTGCGCACATGCAAACCAATATGCTAGGTTCAGTACATGGTCATGTCTAGATGGGGTTTACAGTTGGCAATAATACTAGCAACCAAGTAGCTTGATTGCAGACTACTACAAAAACATTTAGTGTAGCAACCAATTTTCTTTTGACTTCCAAGGGTAATATAGTGTTGGTATATGTATTTTTGTTTGCATACTTTTTGCGATATGCATCCTTGTATCATCTTATTTTTATGTTTTGTTTCTGTTACTGTACTGTTTGTGCTTGCTTGTATACATATACAGTAGGTTTCACTGTAGAAGGAAAGAAGGAAAAATATACACACTAAGAGGTGGAGGCCACAGCCATGCCCTTCCCAGCTGAGCACGTACAAACCAAGCTGTAAGTATAGAAAAGCTCAGTATCCACACATAACTGTTAGGTTATGACAAAGCCATCTCGTTGGTATAAGCTGCTGATTTGTGAAGGGACCAGCTACAAATATTGAAGTGTTGTTGGGATATCTTCAGAGATATTAGGAAGAAGAGGAAAAAGAAGAAGAAGAAAATAGACAATATTATTGGTTTCACAAACTCTGGTTTGTTATCTTAGTAAAGGTTTCTAGCCATGTTTTTTATATCAGAAGAAGCAGGCAATACTAGTGAGGTACAAGAGAGCTTTGGCTGTTATTTCTAGATTTATGTGTATGTAAGAATGGAGAACTGTTGTTTCCATATTAGGAGATATTTGGTTATCATTATGCTGTTGTCAGTTTGGCTTACTGTTGCTATATTGTCCAGGTCAGTGCCTAGACAAGATTTTTTTTCTTTCTTTCCTTTTTTTTTGGGGGGAGCTTGTAACTGAGTATTAATTCCAGAATGGTCTATATATGTGTTAGTCCAAGATTTTTATCACAAATGTTTGGATGATATCAGTAAGGTTGGCATCATTTTCACTGCATTGTAGCCATAGTGTCAGCATTTTTTTTAAGGTTTTGTCATTGTTGTTTTGAGAACGAAGCCATGTAATGCTAGTGCCATAAAAATACTTCTCTTCATGAAATTGCATAAAAACTGCTTTCGCTCTAATTTATTGGTTTGTGTTCCTGTTGATTTAGGATAGTTTAGTGGAAACCTTGTAAGAGGGTTATCGTTTGGTACATTATTTTATACATGTATTTCATAATATATTTTATTTTATGTTGCAGATCCCCCACGATGGCAGGAGGACTTTTTGCTATTGATTACAACTATTTCAAGGAACTTGGAGAATATGATACAGGAATGGATGTTTGGGGTGGAGAAAACCTGGATGTGTGGTGGTGTGCTGGAGATAATTCCATGTTCTCGTGTAGGGCATATTTTTCGTCGCCGACGTCCTTATGGTGGACCAGGTGGACAAGATTCCCTTTTGCGGAATTCATTAAGAGTGGCACATGTATGGATGGATGAATATAAGGTAGGAGTGTTAAAGGAAAGCAATTATTTGATTTTTTTTTTTATGCACAACACTGAACAAGGTGGAACACCTTATAGAAGAGGGATTATTTTTCTCCTTTTTTTAAGGGACAATAACATAACATGCAGTTTTTAAGAACCAGGAAGATTTCATGCAGATGAACTCATATGATGAGATTTTGAATGCCACATCCCACTGATCTTCATGACAGTCTATAATTCCTTTCTCTTTGAAGTGAACCACATAAAGTTGCTTTAAACAGTTAATGGCATAGGGCCCATGAAAACTGAACACATTATGTAAGGAAGTTCTTTTTATCTCAGTCTGCTTCCAGTCACAAACTGAATTGAAGTGCTTTTACTAGTCTATTTACTGAACACTTAATTTTCATGCACACTAGCTTAATATTTGAAAACATTACTAGTGGGCTTTCACTTATTAAAAACAAAATCACCTAGACCTTGAGATGGATTGTATAGAAAAAGAGGAAGCACTCAGAGACAAAAAGATCTGTTTAGATTAGTACAAAGTGAAGTCTTAATCTCCTAGTTCAAGTAAACAGATTGGATGGCTGAATTCCATAATTTGGGTACAGAGCAATACTGTATTTGATTTTATGGAATCTGCTATCAGGTTGTGTAGAGATATGTACCATTATTAAGGTATAATGAGAAAGGGACAGATGTATAAGGGTTGATACCCAAGGTCAAATTATCAGAATAAGGAACTCAGAAGGGAAATTTGTAAAAACAGATGAGGACATATATGTGGAGTAGAACACATGTTGAAATTTGAAAAATCCAAGCCTCTGAAAGCTTAAAACTTCTAAAATCCATAGTCCATCATATTCAAAATTACTTCCAACTTAGGTCTTGAATTTCCCAGGTTACCACTATGCTTACTGTTTGCTGCTGTAATATACACTTTTGTTCTCACTGTTTGAACTAGTGGCAGTATAGCTGCTTATCATTTTGCAAAAGAAAGAAATCTTACAAAAATTACTCTTAGATGTTAACATAACTTTTGGTTTCTTCATGTAGGGGTGCCACAATGCAAGAACATAACAAAGAAAATGCATTTTTAGAAACATAGGCCCTCTGAATGTTGTCTGAATAATGTGCACAATAAACATAGCCAGCAAAAGAGTAGTAACTTTGATTTATTAACAGACTTTGCCTTGAATAGTGTTATGGAAAGTGTAACAAAGCATTGATGATTATGCTTTTGATTATTACTGTTAACCAAAATTTGTAAAGCAGATGGAAAAAGAATAGCTGAGCAAGTGAGTATCTTGGTGTGTTGTTGTTGAGAGGAGGAAGGGTGCTTGCATGATGCTGGAGGGTGGGGGGCACTTTAGTATATGTTTTCCACACATACAATTACAGAGAAGCCTATTCTACTGTTTTGAATTAATATTCAAACAAAAGAGTGTATCAAATTGATATACAAACGAAAGATATATAAGTGGGACTATTTTTTAGATTGCCATTAGCTACAGAAGTGGCACTTCTGACCGCTGAAGCTATCACTGAAGATGTAGCTTTGCATATCTTCTTTATCAAGCACAAATAGATGCTGTTGGTATATAATGAGAAGTTGTAACCCTTGCAGTCCAAATCATGTATAGTATAATAGAGGCATCACCCAAGCTTGTCATATCCCAAGCCACTTGCCAAACACTAAGCAGAAACCTGGTAGCAAAAGGACATCATAGTCACATGGTTATGGGAAACCCCATGTAACTGCTGGCCATATTTGGGGCAGCTTCACTGCAGTGCCCTCTGTAAACAATCAAAGGTCATTCAAATATGGTGCTGACTTTACTAAACAGTTCACATGTGTAGTCCCATAAAACATGATTGACCTCACTCTTTCTATCAGTGTGTGTCCATATGATGAGCTCCTTGGAACTTACTGAAAGGGATTTGTAATGCCAACCATGTTTGTTGTCATCTGGCAATGGTAGATAGTCAAAACAAAGACTAAAATAAAGAATTAAGAATGATTATAGTATTCCACTAAAAGTATATCATGATATAGGTAACATTCATAGTATTTTTTTTTATAAAAAGTTTTGGTTTCCATGTCAACATATTCATTGTCTAATTTGATTTTTGGCTGGCCATTTGACTAGTTGTGCTTTGTCTGAACAGGGACCTTTTTTTTTTTTTTTTTTTTTTTTTTTTTTTTTTTTTTTTTTGGGGGGGGGGGGGGTGGCAAACCATCATCACTCCAGCAAAATCTTGGCAAATGAGCAGGTGCTTGTCATTTTAAGCCCCTTGTGAAGTTCTCTTAAAGGTGATTGGTGGAGTTCTCACCTCTTTCTGCTAACAGTCTTAGTATTCTGCTGACACTTGAAGGAACCAGTGTAAGGTATAAAGGCATATACAGTAAAGCTTTTATTATCCTAAATGCTTGGGAATATTGGCCATTTCAGATAATGAAGATTCCGGTTATTAGAGTAAATTGTAGTAAACAGTTCAGAAATTGTCCAGTCCTTGCTTTATGCGGGGCTATGTTCTGTTCTACAAAGACCTCGCACAAAGAGAAATTGCATATAGCACTGGTGGATTCTCTGGTTACCATCATGTTATATAGGTTCTTTTGCCAAGTGAACCTACCAAGCCATCCTTTATGTGCTTGAAATGTTTCTGGCTCAGCTAAATTGTCTTCTTTACTTAATCGCTCATAAAGAGTTCAGGAATTGTCCAATCCTTGCTTTATGTGGGGGTTATGTTCTGCAAAGACCTCGCACAAAGAGAAATCGCATACAGCACTGGCAGATTCTCTGGTTACCATCATGTTACCTAGCTTCTTTTGTCAAGTGAACCTACCAGGCCATCCTTTATTTTCTTGAAATGTCTCAGGTTCAGCTAATTTGTCTTCTTTACTTCATTGCTCATAAATTTTTAGAGCTTTAGACGTGAGCTGAAAGCTATGTCTTATGCAGCATATATAAAGAGAAAATTTTCTCCATCTTCTCTATAAGTGTATTTCTAACCCTTGTGGTTACCTTGGCAGGCAGTGGAGTAGAGCGAACCACAGCAATTCAGATTTTCTCAGAATTCTTTAAGTTGTGGATTGTAGATTCATCCAGGTTGTAAGCAAGCCTAAGTGCTAATGCTCCCTCATAAGCATCAGCACATTATAAGATTTTTAGCTTGGTTTGTAAAGTCAGAGGTTCTCTTCCAATTTACTGCTGGTTCTAGGGTTGGAGAAGTTGTTGGATGTTTGGATGCCATGCTGATGAACACAAACACAGCAGGTAATTTCACCTCTTTACTCAATGAACATACTTGGTATTACTGTAATATCCACTCTCTTGGAAACCCCACTCTACAGGAATAGCTAAGTCTGCCTAAACTAGGTGTCCTCTTTAGATGTCGAAACTTTCTTTATTCTGGACAGTTGCTCCATATATACAAAAGATGATTCATCCTTGTATGGAGTACTTATACAAAGGATGATTCGCCCTTGTATGGAGTATTTATACAAAGGATAATTCGTCCTTGTATGGAGTATTGCTCTCACATCTGGGATGGTTCTAGCTGTTCATGCTTACCTGACAGAGTTGCATTAAAAGCAGTCTGAATTATAAACTGTATCAGGCTAACTTCCAAACTTGACCCTCTTGCCGTACGCTGCAGTGTTGGTTCATTTTCCCTCTTCTATTGATATTACTTTGTTTTTTGCCCCAGAGAGCTGGCTGCTTGTGTGCCCCCACCACTAGCTAGACCAAACAATACTTGGCAAGCTGCTACATCACATAATTGCTATGCGTCCAATGGCAATTTAAGGTTGGGCTGTTTTGATAACTGTTTCTTTCCCTATACCTTGAAGCTTTGGAACTTTTTACCGTTTCATGTCTTTCCCAATAACTGTGACCTGACATTTTAAAAGACAGGTTTTTCTTTTTCTCCAAAATTCGTAAATATTTCCCTTGTCTGTTCATTTACCCATTCATAATCCTCTCTATACTGTAAACCCTTGATTTAATAGACCACAATATAACAGATTTTGGATTTAACGGACCAGGCAGATAATAATACATTAATTAATGATAATTCTAAAAATGAAAGAAATAAAAATCTCAAATGCGGCACCATGTGCATTTCATATCACACTTGTTTGTGGTAGCATGGGATAAACTCACTTTGTTTTGTTTACAGTCTGCTTCAAGCTATCGTGTGGGCAGGTAGTATACAGAGAATTGTGACTTTATTTATTAAATGATTTTGCAATCCTTACAATTCAAAATGGCATCAAGTGATAGAGGAGGTAAAAGAAAGCGTGTGAACTGTACATTGTATCAGAAAATGGTTACATATATTTTAACAGACTTTTGGCATTAATGGACACCCCCTCCCTCCTATTAGTCCCTTAAACTGAGGGATTACAGTATCCAGTTATTTCATTATGGTAGATTCCCCATTAAATGGCAGTCTTATGACCTTGAGGGTGCCAGTTAAACACATTTTCCAGATATTCGAGACTATAAACTGACTATTGGAAGATAAGCTAAAAGAAATAGAGATGCTGTATTTACAACAGAGCAAGAAAATTACTTATTGCCTTTACACAAAAATATACAGGAGTTCCCCAGTAAAATACATGCATCCTTGGAAAATGTTACTCGGTGAAACTATAAATGAAGCCAACGTTACTTTAGACTTTATGTTTTTCTTGATGTAGTTTCTCACATAGGCTGTTTCGCATGTTGCTTAAATACATTGAAGATTATATCATGAATAATTGAATCGCTTTATGTGTGTATGTATGACTTCACATACTGTAATATCGCGGTAACACATCCAGTTTCAAGTCAACATTTGACGAGTGGATAACTTAGGAGCACCAGTGTGCTATTGTTATGTATTTACATTAAATCTGGATGTATGGACAGGCAAATGCTATGTGAATACCACGTTTGCACTTGTAGGTTTTTCAAAAAGGTGAGCAAAGTAATACATTTTTAATATGGGAAGTATACCTGTTTATTATCCCTTAATTCTCTGATGTATGGAAAAGTGTGTGGTGTGCAGTGGTATTGATTAAAACACAGTACTGCACAGTTTTGTGAAATTTTGTGAAATGGTTGTATGACAGTTTCAGTGTCAGTGTGATAATTTACAGGAATTGTAGCCATTTTGGGAATATTGAATTAAAACAAATTGTCTGCATAATTTACTATTTGTACTGTATTGGGAGGGAGTTCTCCAGTAATTCATGTATATTATATTTATAATGCATGTTAGTGAGAAAAGTGGATTGGGGAAGAGCACATTATATATCCAAATTGGTACTGTGTAGAAATAGGCCTAGAGAGGATGGTAAGAAACATCATCTTATGGGATTTTGTAGGAAGTATTAATTCATTAGTCATTTATCATTATCATGAATTTACTAAAATTAAGCATCCTTTTTGTAGATAATTACTCAAGTAATTGAAGGAAAGAAATTGAATAATGCCCATGTTAGGGGGTATTTATCCCTACTAGGTTTGAATGGTGCCATTGTATGGGATTTTATCCATACAGGGAAAATTGGTTCTGTTATGGATTTTCCCGGAAAACGAGTTATTGATAAACTAGAGTTTATTGTATTGATGGAAAATTATATAAAAAAACGTTAGTTTTCTTCAGATGTGTTGCTATTGTGAAAACTTAGAATTGTACCAAATTTGTGCCCTAATTTGTGAACATTGCTATTGCAGAATGTCATGATCTTGAAATCTCTGTATCACAGAACATCACTATCTGACCATTGTTCTGCATAAACCCTCTATACAGCCTTTTTTTCTATTAATGATTACTTTACTCATCTTAATGAGGTTGCATAAGGGACAAATGAACAGTGATCTCAAATGCACACATCCAGTCTCAAGCAGTCATGTCTATTGCTCTGAAAGAATAGCCTACCATCCATAACCATGCCTTACAAGCTGCTCTATGGGTTATCTTCAAAGTTTCATCTTCTGTGTGGTTCAGACCATAGCCAGCGTGTTGGCCCCCAAATTCCATATTATTCCAATGCATTCTTTCCCATGTACACTTCTGAAAGTTTAGGCCTCCTTTACTTCAACCTTCCATCTCTCTCTCTCCTGCTCCCCCTTGCTTCCTCCACTTCTAACTTGTATAGTAGATCCTCTTAGTTAGTCTTTCCTCACACCCTCTTTCTTTCTTTCTTACATATTTGCCATTTCCCACATTAGCTAGGTAGCGTTAAGAACAGAGGACTGAGCCTTAGAGGGAAAATCCTCACTTGGCCTCCTTCTCTGTACCTTCTTTTGGAAAAGTGAAAACAGAAGGGGGGGATTTCCAGCCCCCTCACTCCCTCCCCTTTTAGTCACCTTTTACGACACACAGGGAATACGTGGGAAGTATTCTTTCTCCTGTATCCCTTTCTATGTGTGTGAACTATTTAAAAACACCTTGCTTAGCTCCTTCATTCAGATTGCACTTGTTACCACACCTTTTTCTTACACTTTTGTTCTTCACATGGTTAAATCCATCTTGCGCCACATCTTGTTCACAGGCTTTTCATTTCTAACCTTTCTGCCATCTTCCTTTTTCTTCTTTCATTGTCCAAAACTCTTATCCAATCATCACTGCCAGGATTATTCTACCTTCAAAAATACCCATCATTACCCTGACAGACAGTGAGTGACCTTTCCTTCCATATACTTATAGGTGCGCCCAGGACCACAACCCCATCTGCCTCCCTGTGGCTCACTTCAGCCACTATGGTTCTACCTGCTGCCTTGTCTACTCCTGAGAACATAAAGGATTCCACTTCCTGTAATTTCACCTCATTCATACTTAGAGTCAAACCATCCTTTCTCATCTCCCAGTTGCACCACATTACCTTACTTATGTTTACATTATTTTCAAGTTTCTCTCTTCACACACTCTCTCGTGCTCTGTCACTGAGTTGTGGAATTTCTCTCTGAAGTCTGCTACTAGAACAGTGTCATATGCAAACAGCAACTGATTTACCTACCATGCTCCCCAACCCCCACTCCTTGTTTTCAAACCTTTGCATTCATCTCCTCTACCACCCTGTCCTTAAACAAATTAAACAACTATAGTAACATCAGACATTCTAGATGCTGACTCATCTTCACTGGAAACTACTTTCTCTTTGTCCCATCCTACTCATGCACATGCCTTACTCACTTGTTAAAAACTCGTCACTGCATTTAGTAACTTTCCATTTACTATATGGATTGTCCCAGCTTTAAACAAGGGTTATGTTTTTGAAAATAGCATCTGAAGCAAAATCATTTAAGGCAAATCACTTTTAACATACTGCAAACCAGTACTTTATACTTTTCTCACAAACTCGATTTGGAAATACGTGATACCTCAGTATTAAGTAATATGATTTGGTGTAAATACAGTATGGTGTAAATGAATAATCAACAAACATACTGGTTTTCTTGGAGTATTAGGATGTGTGGGGTAGTTAGCATTGACAGTCACACTTAATCTGTCTTGTCAGTTATATTTCTCACCAGGGTTGTTAATTTTAGCTTTTAGTGAAGTTGATTGGACAGTACATTCTTAAATACACATGATTCAATCCACTCTCAAATCTTTAAAGCATCTCCTGCTTAATTTCAAGTTGAGGAATTTCCCTGCTTTAGGTTGCAGAACAGTCTTGAAGCTGCAAGAGTCACATAAAAGGGGTCCTGGAGTTATAGATATAGATAATGATAATTTCACATGAAATGTGCTGGTGAACTTTTCATGTTGCTTTTATACTTAATTTTATTTCCACATTTTTTTTATTTTTTTGTTCCACATACTAGCATATGATATAATTCCAGAAAGGAGTGAGATTTTGTTGATGTGGTTGACATTATATGTTTTACCGTCTTTTTTATTCAGGGCCCTGTCTTTCCCTCTCCTCTTCGTGGACCTCAAGATCTAACCAAACTTTCATCACCAGCGGATGTGTGTTCAAAGCTTCAGTATGTGTTTGATGCTCTTACCCTCACACGGAAGGAACTACAAGGGAGAGCTCCTCTTATTGGCTTTAGTGGTGCTCCTGTAAGTTTATATCTTTTCACTGTTATTCCTTTCACTTTAGTTGCATAAACATTAACCATCACTCACCCATCTTACCCTTGTTATATTCCAGCCAACTATAGTCTAAATCTCTCTTCCCTTCATCAGAATTAGTACTACGTCGTTTGCTCTTGTCCTTTCACTAATCACAGACTTCACTCTTTTTACATTTCCAAACTATTCTTTCTGCTTCCCCTTCATCCTTGATTTATTTAGGGCCAGAAGATCTGGTTTCTGTTGTCAAACATAGCACCTGTCTCTCCCTTCTTTTCACCTTGGCTTCAAAAACACTTTTAGACACCCCAGCCTGAAGGTGAGTCATAGGGTGTGTGAAAGTACTGGCAGCATTGAGGTATGTGTGGAAAGAGAGGTCACCATGTGGGAGGGAGAAAAATAGGTATGTTTCAAGGTATAGTGGTTCCAACAATGTTATTTGAATGCGAGGCATGGGCTGTCCATTAGAGTGTACAGAAGAGGGTGAATGTGTTGGAAATGAAATGTTTGAGGACAGTATATGGTGAAAGGATGGTTGATTGAGTAAATGATCATAGGGTAAGAGAGAGGTGTGGTAATGAGAAGAGTAGAGAGTTGAGAGAGTGGAAGAGGGTGTGTTGAAATGGTTTGGAAATACATAGAGAATAAAGGAGAGGAGGGAGACCAAGTTAGAGATGGCTAGATGGAGTGAAAAAGTTTTTAAGTGCATTGGGCTTGAACATAAAGGAGGACGAAAGGCATGCATGGGATAGAATGAATTGGAGTGATGTAGTGTACAGGGATCATTGTGTTGTAAATGGACTGAACCAGGGCATATAAAGCAGCTGGGGGAAACTGTGGTAAGGTTTGTGGGGCTTAGTTGTAGATTACGCATGACAACTAGAGAATGGATGCAAGTGAATGAGATTTTCTTTGCCTTTCTCTGGTGGTACCATGCAAACACAAGAAAAAGTGAGTAAGTATAAATGAGGGAAAAGAATGTTTAACTGAAGAACTGGCTAGTTTTGCCACCAGCAGCAAGCCAAAACCCAACAGTTGAATTTAATTGCAAATAACCGAAATTATTCCTTTCTAATTAGGATATTCAACTATGATTGATAGTTTCTCAGTGGTAGGTCCTTTGAGGAGGGAAGGCTACTCTGCTTTTTTTTTTTATCTATGTATGATAAGTCACAAGCATATACCTATTGGGTTCTTATATTGTATATGAATCTGTGGTACTGTACTTTAAATTTAATTTTTTGATCCTCTTTTTAGTGCATGTAGAAGCAATGCCACCAATAGATTCCTTTATTCTACAGTGGACAATAATGGCATATATGATTGAGGGTAAAGGATCCAAGACCATGAGTAATGCCAAGAGTTGGTTTTACAAATATCCAGATGCCAGTCACCAACTTCTGAAAATAATTACCGAGGCAACTGTCAATTACCTTGTTGGTCAAGTTAAAGCTGGAGCACAGGTGAGAATCATTTAAGCTTTATCCTTTTTTAATTTTTCATTGGAGTTTGATAATTCTTAGAGTTTCAGTACTTTATATACTGGTAATATTATAGGATGTATTTTAAGTAGGTTTGTTGGCAGATGATTAATGTTGTATGGTGGTGGTGACTCAAGAAGGGTTACAAGTTCATCTGTAGGATTAGAATGTCCATTTTGTAAACCTTTGGGAATGGAACTGGGGAACCCAGTTTTACAAATTATTTCCCACAGAAGGTGCAAATGGTATTGGATGTAAACAGCCTGTCTACAGCTGTTTTTAGCTTGAGGTATGGCTTTATATGAATGAAAGAATGTAAGAGGAATAAATGATGAGTTTAAGAGTTTGGAAATCATTGATACTTAGGATTAGTAGGGCTTTTGATTGTAATGGTATCAGACATATGATATCAGGTTTGTATCATATTGACTTATATATAATTACCCAAGAACCTTCTATTAAGAAAAGTCCTGGTGTTAGCCAGGATCTCTTTCCTGTGGATCCTTCTGCCCGTGGTTGTGCTGTTTCCCATAGTTGGGAAGTATGGTCTCTCTAGGGGTGAAATCTCTTTTAGCAGGACTCTACTTCCATAGATACAGCCTCGCCAAGTGTGACTTTTCATTCTTGATGTAACCTTGTGCAGGAGTCTGGTAACACCTATGAGGCATTGTTAGATAGTGCAGATGACTATGTAAAGGAAGGTGTTGGAATTCTGATAAAACAGTAGTTATCAAAAAAGATGAGAATTAATAACTAAGTTTGATTGTGATATGTTGAAAGTTACTTTAATAGTTGCATATATTTCATTTATGGAAAGAATTAGAAAAAACAGATGAGGATCTCAGTTTTACAGCCTTCCACACCATTTAGTCCAGGTTTATGAGATACTGCATGTACCTCACAAACCTTGAGTGTGCAGAAATCTTTAAAAGATATGTTTGTGTCACAAAAGGGGTTAACCTGGAATAAGTGATGATTCAGGTTGCCTTAACATATAGTAATTTCTGATTTAATATTACAGCTGTTGCAAGTATTTGAGTCCCATGCAGAGCACCTAGGACCATACTTGTTCCGAGAATTTGCTTTGCCATATCTGAAGCAAATTTGTGATGAAGTAAAAGAACGTGTATCTCAACTTGGTTTTGAAGATATTCCTATGGTGAGTTTTATATAAGTCTGTGTTTTGATGGACATAAGATATTCAACTTAGAGAAAGTCTTGATATTGGTATGTTACTCTTTATGATTGTGTTTTATTACTGCTGTTTAGGGGATCAGTAAGATTAATTAGAAGTATGGGAGCAAATGATAAATTGTAATTTGCATGCATGGTCAGAAATAAGTAAATGGAGGGCTAAGTAATGACGTGCGCACACACACGCATGCACACACACACACACACACACACACACACACACACACACACACACACACACACACAGGGACAAAAGTCCACATCATGCTGGGCCCTAATACAAAAATAGAGAGATTTAAGAAATGGGAAGAAAAGACAGGGAAAGTATTTACGAATTTTTGAGAAAGTGAAAGACTTATCTTTTGAAATGAGCTAGGTCATAGTTATTGGGAAAGACATGAGAAGGTAGGGAGTTCCAAAGCTTTGACGTGTAGGGAAAGAAGCAGTTATCAAAACGGCACACCTTTGAATTGCTGATGGCCACACAATAATCATGTGACACAGCAGCTTGCCGAGTATTGTGCAGTCTAGCTTGTGGTGGGGGCACACAAGCAGCCAGCTCTCAGGAGCAAAAGCCAAAGTAATACCTATAGAAGAGAGAAAGTGAACCAACATTGTGACTTAGGGCAAGGGGGTCAAGTTCGGAAGTTAGCCTGGGACAGTTTATAAATTGTACCACTTTCGACTCAACTCTGTCAAGTAAGGATACAGAGCTAGAACCACCCCAGATGTGAGAGCAGTACTCCATATAAGGATGAATCAATCCCTTGTATAAATGGAGCAACTGTTCGGAAGAGAAAGAGTTTCGACAGCTAAACAGGACACCCAGTTTCTTAGAGACAGATTTAGCTATTCCTATAATGTGGGGTTTCCAAGAAAAGTGGATGTTACAGTAATACCAAGTATGTTCATCAAGTCAATAGATGGGATTACAGAACCGTCAAAGGAGATACGTGAGTTGTTTCAAAACTGGAATATAACATAATGAAAGTCTTCTTTCCTTGAAACAAAGATAGGAAATGTCGAAAAACGCCACTTTGGGTTGACATATAGCGTATAATTATGAAGGTAATAATAATGGAGTATATTTGATTTACAGTTATTAAAGCTTGATGACAGAATCTGATGATCCCAAAACATGATTTTCACATCAAAATCCTTTTCAGCATGAAAAACATTGCCTATTCTGTGATTTTAAATTTATTTTTTGAAGAAAACTG
>JAYMFT010401829.1:0-18860 GCA_038088735.1 Panulirus argus | reverse complement strand
GCTTTTTGTGCTTCTTAATGCCAGCTTCTGTCTACCTTAAATAACTATATATATATATATATATATATATATATATATATATATATATATATAGTCCGAAAAAAGCGTCCTCCCCTTATATTTTCAAAGGCTATACACGGCTAAGGTCTCTTGTGGGTATAAGCATATAATGCTCTCCGGGTGACATCATCATACATCTGGTCGCTGAGACTAGTGTTTCTAACGTTGAGAGCACCACCAACCCGCCTCGGTGTGCGTCAGGCTATCTTGAGAGAATGATGTACTTTCTTTACCCATCCAGGCTGCCTCTTCGTTATGAGAATTTCGCTTCTGGGTGCTGTATTTCTTTCACATATGCTTCACAGTGGTGGGCTTTTACCGTTCTAAGAAGGAGAAAGCCCGGATTCGCGCTCAGAACACACGGTCAGACAGGTCTCTCTCTCAAATATATATATATATATATATATATATATATATATATATATATATAATGTATATGAGCCTTGGTACTGTTAATTATCATTTATAAGAATTTATCTTTATCAGGATCATCAGGTCTGGGGTTCAAGGAGAGATTGTGGCCTAGTTTTTTTATAAACAATACTTGGGTCAAGATGTTACTGTCTGGCTGGGGCCGCCAGCTCCGCTTTGCTCTTTGTGTACATCCCACATGACTGTCTTACTGCCTCCTCCAGCTGCATAGTTTTGCTCGTCCCCCTTCAGCTGCAAGGGCTTCCCTGCCTCCCTCCAGGTGCCCGGGGCAAGGCGTGTTTCGCTTCTAGTACTAACCACAGCATAAGGTACCCGTGTAAAGTTTTTGAATGCGATCGCGGATGATTAAGCCTGGTGATTTTAGAGGCGATTCGCCAACGTGTGTTCCTGAAGTGATAGAGACGATTCAGAAATGTGTTTACACGTACTTTTGGACGTGATTCGCTCGTGTTGCTCTCATTTGCACCTCTGAGGAGTAAGTGATGACTCCACGTCGGACTATGCAGCTACTGTGAAGGGATATTGATTTTTGTAGTTTTTTTTTTCTTTTACAGTTTACGCCCCACAGAAGTTACGAAATATTTTTTTAGAATCTCCCTTCATATTCATTTGCAAGCTAAGTGATATATAGCAGTGTTATTTAAAAGAAAAAGTCCTACAGATTGCATATAAAAGAAATTTCGTAACTTCTTTGGGATGTAAACTGTAAAATTACCATTTAGGTCCTAGTTTGTACTAGTAACATTGAAGTGACATTGATGCACACATAGTTTGTACCCGCGGCACTGGAGGGACATTGACGTTATTTTGAAGGTGTATTGATTTGTTTTTAGTTTGACAGACTGCATTGAAGGGATGTTTGATTAAGTCAAAATTTGTGCCTGTTGTGTTCAAGGTTGACGTTTGATTTAGTCATAGTTTGTGCCTTCTGTATTGAAGATGTATTGCTTTGGTCCTTGTTTGAACGGGCCGAGGTTTTAAGTTCTGCCTGGAACCCACTCCATTAAGGTATACTTACCCGAGAAGGGCACAGGTGACCTTACCAAGGTCTCTGAACTAGTCCGTATGCGTCAGGTCACATACCAACCTTATCCAAGGAAAAATCAGAACTTTGAAGAATCCGTGAAATTGGCTCCGAAATGCACTGAAATTCAGATTTGCATTTTGCCCCAGAAATTTGTCTCCGAATTGCACAGAAATTGGCTCGGTATCACTGAAATTGCCGTCGAAGTGGGTTAGTAGGGAGTTTATGATTTTGTTTCAAAATGGGTGAAGGAAATTTTTCTTATATTAGAGGTGTCAATTCTGGAAAATTCTGGGGGGATAGTTTGCAAAATCGGAATATTTTGTGTTTAATGATTAATTTGTTGAGAGTATTAAGCCTTGCGATGATTTGTAGATTTATCATTCGAGTTGCCTGGCGTGGTGACGAATCTGATCGATGGCGGTGATGGTGTTGATTAAAACTTTTAAACTTACCTATATTCCTTGTCACCTTTAGAACTGGGGCACCCCTCCTCCTCACCCCTCATGTACCACATCCATGCGGGGTACAACAAAGGCGGGCGGGTCCCTGGCCCGAGAGAGAGAGAGAGAGAGAGAGAGAGAGAGAGAGAGAGATTAGCAATGAGTTTTATGCATGAGGTCACACAGTAGAAAAGCATACATAGAGAGTACCAGTTTGCTTTGTTAGGAAGGTATATGTACCCATTAGAACGTCTTTTTCATTGTTTTTTTTTCCTTTAAGAATAAGAACCCAGCCTCTAGAGCACGGCGGTACGACCCCTTGAGCACGATGGTACGACCTTTTTTTTTTTACCACGACGGTACGACCCTTGGGCACGACGTTACGACCTTTTAGCAGGATGGTGCGACCCCTTGGCCATAGTGTCCTGGCATTTAGATTTCACCCACAGGAAAGTTGTGCAGTATTTATGGGTTATTAGCCATTGTTAACTCTTCAACACGTTTCTGATGTTACTTAAAAGAAAATTTCCAATAGAGAGATTTTTACTTATTTAGATTTTTCGTTGACAAGGCAATGACGTAAAGTTGTTATGAGATATTTCAGAACAGCCCTTTCATTATTAACATGTTTTATTGACATTATATTGTATTATTGTGAATGATATTGAGAAAATAACAATAATGGTAAGCTGATACACTAATTATTATTATTATTATTATTATTATTATTTATTATTATTATTATTATTTTTGATTTATTGAAAATATAATTATTGTAATGATAATGATAAAAATATTAGAAGTAATATCATTATTATTATTATTATTATTATTGTAAACACTGATGGTATGATTCACTGCAGATGTATATGCTGTATACTGGAATGATGAGTAATATATATAGTAACTGGACTTCTATAATCATTAGCTGTGTTTTTCAGACCGAACAAAGTTGGTATTGACCGAGTATTTTTAATTCATACTTGAATACCTTATGTTTATTGGGAGCTTCATTGAATAGCAAACGAATGTCCATTTTTTCCCCTATACTTTACGTAAGTGTGTGTTTGTGTGTTTGTGTGTATGATTACCTATTTGTACTGTACGGGAAGGTAGTTTTACACTAGTGGGACCCCATCTCTAAAAACTTTCAACTATCTTATAACTTTATATATATATATATATATATATATATATATATATATATATATATATATATATATATATATATATTTGCCCTTAATAATCTTGTCATCATTGTTTCTTTTTCCATTTATTTACTTCATTTATTCTGTAAAAGTACTTCATTTCATCGTTTCCAACAAAGTTTTTCCTTTAGTTTCGTACTGTGGGCTCTGCATTTCTCGAAGAACTGTAGTATCTACATCATCGAGTCTGATATAAAAAAAAAAAAGATATATAAAGGTCGTGACCAGGTCACCCGTCATTCTTTTCTCTTCCATGGTGGGCAAACATAAGACGTCTAGCCCTTTCCTCCCACGCAGCTGTCTTAATGTTGGTTACATCTTCTGTTGATCTTCTCTAGACATTGTTTGTTCTTTGTGATGTCCACAAAGCACTGAATACTTCCCTGTCAGTGCACTCTAACGCTTGGTTAGTCTTTGGCAGTAGACACAGGTGGTCGTCTGTACCGTTTCCCTTACTTGGGACCACGGCGACGTGTTCCGCACGACATTCACTGGCTGGCCAGTGGCGGGGGTCCGTATCACGGTGGTTGGTTTGTGTCTGGGGGTCCGCACCACAGTGGCTGGTTGATGATGGAGGCCCGCACCACAGTGGCCAGCTACTGGCTGGGGGGTCACGCCCTATGTGCTCTGTTATCTCGGTCATAAATTACTAATTGTTCTTAATTGGACCATTACGGAATTTAATGTGTGTCTTTCGATCGATACCTTGTTGATTATTGTTTGCCGTTGTTGCAGATTTTTACGAGGCATTAATGACCCCGGGTTAGAACAATTGCCCTGGACGGATTTGGATTGTTTGCCAATTTGCGGTTGTTTCATTGGGCTAATTTTGGCTAATGCGTTTGTTGAGGTTGTTTGCTGGTCGTACACAGTGGTTGGCTGGTTCATTAGTTAGGACTGGGGCAATTATTGTTAGCTGTGCGTGTTTTTTTTTTTTTTTATGGCTCATGGACTTCGGCTGTCTGGTGAGGTTTGTGGTTTTTATTCCGTTTTTTTTTTTCTCTTCATTCGTGACTTTTTGTTCTTTTGGGATTTGCTGCACGGAGAATGAATCGGCAGTCTCGATGCTGAATAGGGCAGTGACCTTGCTGCGTAATGACACTTAGCTTCAGCTCATTGTTTCTCTTTTACGGCGGCAGATGGCAGTAATTGTTCCAGGTACTTGGCCGAGGACGATGTTTCCTCCCCGGCGAAAGAACTGCCTACGTTCGGCAAGACACACACACACACATATATTTTCACGAGAAGAAACGAAAAAAAAAAAACTAGCTGGCGGATATGTGATGATAGTAAATATGTATGCAAATGCAGCGCCACAGAAGAGTGGTTAATGATTATGATAAATGTTCATCTGATACGTGGCTTTCCCATATTTAACGACGCGTCTGGTAGTTTTTATGATTTGGCTTCGACACTGAGGGTTTATTAATTATTTAGCTTTTTAAGATAGACATTTATTCATTAGCAGCACGTGGGACAGATATGGGTATGAGCTTCAGAGGAAGAATAAGCCGCCTCTCATGATTATGATATTGGTCGAATTATTTCCAGTGTCACAAGTAACGCAGTGCCAATTATATTAGCTACTCTTTAACTCAATATTGATTTTTTTTCCCCACCTGACACTGCTAACGCGATTTCAGCTTCCACAAGCCAGTGCAAACGTTATATTGATTCGCCACTTGACAGTGCAAACGCGCTCTCCACTTTCAAAGCGTTATCGATTATTTAGTGTTTGTCAGTCAATGTATCGTTTTCTTCTGTTAATGTTAATACAGTATGGACTTTCCGTCACTGTTGATGTGGTCTCTATTTTTTACAGTCACCCTTGGAAGATAATGTTACTATCCTGGTGTGTATATGGAGCGTTGCTTCCCACAAAACGATCCACATTGATGGCTCGGGGGCTCTCGTGGTGAGTGTTGCAACCCGTCGGTCGGCCTCATTGCGAACGGGACCTGACCGACGTTAAGATAACAAGTCGCAGTAGCAGTGTGTGATGCCAAGCACCCCCAGGACACTCCTGACCCTTCTTCACCCCCAGTCGTCGCAATCGTGATTACAAAATGCATAAAACTGGGGATATGGCGCTTCATGATCCCGGCGGCTGCACTTGCGGCATGATTCGTAACAAGGGCGGGCGCCCCAGCCAGCTACTGCTGTCCTCCCGGTTAGCCTGTCCAAAGACTGCTTTGGTCAGCAGTACGACTGAGGCAGTGTGCACGTGATGCAATGACACCGTTGCATAATCATCCGGTGTGTTTTCAGATTTTCAAGATCATGGATGGAGCTTTTTTTTTTCATTTTTTTTTTGTGTGTGTCTTCGTTTTGTGTTTTTAATCCTGTGTTCGTTTTGTTCAAAGTGATGGTCGAAGTGTTCTTATCTATTGGATTCACATATGTTGATTGGTCGTGTAGTTATGTTTTGTAACGTTTAGTGTGACGGAAGATCTGATCTATAATCATTAGTTTATGAGGCACGTCGATAATGGCTCATTTAATGTCCCGATTGGTTTAGAATTACAAGGGTGTCCCTTAGTTAGGAAGTTGGTCCAATTAAGAGGGTCTTACAAATTACATTTTTTTGATAAACTCTTGTGTCTGATCATTCCACAAATATCGCCCATGTTGTCTCATTCGACCACATTCTCGTAAACTCCGTCTGTACTCCTTGCTCTGCACCTCATATGTGGTACTTTAACACCGCTAATCTGGTGTGACTTGAGAAAATTCCCTCTGTGGTCTTCCCATAGGAAGATTATTGGCTCACCAACTACGACGAAGACCCTTCTGTCTTTCCCGTACACACCTAAGCAGAAGTTATTGTTACGGGAACAGGGAGGAATACAGCATCGACCCAACCCAAAAGCCTAGGCCCAGCTCGGGCTGTGGGAGTAGAAGACCCCCCACTATCCCTCCCGCTCCCACCCTCCCTCCCTCCCTCAGAAGACTTCACCAGGTATTCACCACATATTCCTTCAAAGAATATCTCTCTAATCCATGGCTTAATCACTCGTATTCTCTGTGGCCGTACGGGAATGGGGGCCTGGAAAGAACTTTTGCCTTTCTACCACGCGGTCGGTCTTCATCTCTTTCCGAAGTCATTGTTGCTTTATTGTTCGTGAAGGAAAGCGTTCCTTTATTCTCGGATTAAGCGTGGAAAGCTCATCCCCCCCTTCGCCGAAAGAGTGAGTCCTTCCGGCATTGGCCGAAAGTATGTAACAACTTCTGCCGCTTTTGGCTTTCCTTCGGTCTTCCGTTCGCACGACGATGTAGCCGTCTATCTTAGAGCCAGGAGACTTTTTAGTTTTCCTTTCATCCACTAATTCAACCATGGATGCCTGCAACATTCCCCCATCTCTCGACACACGGCTCTAGCGATCCTACGCCCTTCCTCATGATCTCCCTTGTCCGGTGGCAAAAGACGTTTTCCTCCGTGGACACGAGGAAGGTCTGTACAGGACAAGGTGGCATCCTTCATGTTATAAAGGATGCCGCCTCTCAGGTTGCGCCTGTGTTTGCTTCCTCGTGAAAGAAATGAATCTTTAGAAAGATGCATTGGCACCGTGTATCATTCCCCAGTTTGTACGCATTGCCACAACATATCCCCCAAGAAATGTGATTGTTGTAACCATCTCCGTCGCTTTTGGCTCTCCTCTCTCGCTCTGTTCTCTCGCATCTCGCTGGCATCCTCATTCCTTGGTTTGTTTGCAACAGTGTTGATCGGATCAAGTCCCCTCTCTTTTCCCATTATCAACAGCGATGTCCCTCAGGGTTCTATCCCGCCCCTTGCCTTCTTCCACCTCTTTATATACGATTTAATATGTTTCTCACATAACCTAGTGCGCTCGTACTCTGGCGTCAGACTGTACACTCCGCCACTTTCAAATCTACTTCATCTTCACACGTTCGATCTGTACCATCTCCAGGCATTTGGACAGGCTTTCCCAGTGCGGCAGACGAGGTGTAGTTGAATTTAATGCCATTAAAGCACGGCATCATCTCATTTCGTGTGCTGAAACCTTTCGCGGTTTTTCCGTCCGCTTTCGCGGCTCTATAACTCCACCACTCAGAACAGTAAACATAGTTGGTATCACCGTAGCATCTCATCTATCTTGCAGACCCCACATTACACAAATAGCCAAGACGGATAAACGTGGAGAGACCCGTTCACATGCAAAGAATTCTTCGGAAAATTTCCTCCGATTATGCATTAGTGATTGATCACTGTCCTCGTTTGGAGCACTGTTTTCACATGTGGGGAGGTTTTAGCTCAACGTACGTGACAGGAGTCGAGTCTGTGGCATTACCACGTACGACCATCTTTCTCGAACTGATCGCAAACCTTTGACTCGCTCTTCCCCACGCGATACCAGAGGTTCACGTTGCTGTATCTGTGTAGATAGTACTTCGGTTCCTGCTCCCGAGAACCACTGGCTGTTTGCGCTCTTCCGATCTGTGCCAGGACATGTTATACTGAGCAAACCACTGCGTCACATTGTTACCGTGTGGGCTTTGGCAACTGAAGAGTTGACCGTTGTGATGTTCTGTCTTTTCCCGATACTGCTGGGCTTTCGGATTCTTCATTTTCATTCAAAGGCAGATTTGCTGTCTCAAAAACTCATAGATCATTCTTTTTGTTTTTCCTTGCTTGATTTCTTTGGCTCATATTCATGCTTTAGTAAGGCTTAGCTTCGATTATGCCTATGGTCCATGAGTGTAGTGTCTGTTATCAAGAAGTAGAGAGAGAGAGAGGGAGAGAGAGAGAGAGAGAGAGAGAGAGAGAGAGAGAGAGGTTATCCGTTTTACTGGTAATGTGTTGGGTGGGCTGGTGGCACTCCTGAGGCCGGCTTATCTCTTCATGCCCCGCTACTCCACCCGCCGCGACTTTAGACCCTCTCTGTTTGTTCTCTGTGTTGGGCTCTGTAATATCACCTCCCGTTTTTTTTTTTTTTGTGCCATATTTCTTTTTTTTCCGGGTGGGTTAGAGGGAACAGTAAGTGCATGGAGGGTGTTCGGCCTTCATCTCATTCACACTAAATGGGCGATAGATTCATTAGACTTTCAATTGTTTTTACGTCCTTTTGTATAATCGTAACCACACACCCACCCATCGTACGTTTTCTGTTTATTCCCGGCAGTAATATCTTTCACCTGGTTGGCTGGCTTTGGGTTGAGTGTTTGGGTCGAGTCCTCCAGCCGTGCGCCGGCCTGGGGTTCCGCGTTGGTCTTGGCCCGCCTCGTTGTTCGTGGCCTCTGGAAGGCAGGCGGTGGAGGGGCGGCCCCCCCTTTCATTGTTTGTATCCCTTGGCCGTAGAATGAATGGTACTTATCCGCCGGGATTACGCAGTCGGCCTAGCTCGTAATCCCTTGAGCATGATTGTACGTCCCTTGAGCACGACGGTACTCCCGTTGAGCGCGAAGGCAGGGCCCTTGGGGCAAAAAAGGCGTGATGCTGAAGAATTAGGGTACACTGTCATACCCAAGGGCCGCACCATCGTGCCCAGTGACGTTAGGGTCATGCTCCAGGGCACTACCTACCGTTGTGCCCAATGGCCGTAGGGTCATGCTCAAGGGCCCTGCCATTGTGCCCAATGGCCGAAGGGTCATGCTCAAGGGCCCTGCCATTGTGCCCAATGGCCGAAGGGTCATGCTCAAGGGCCCTGCCATTGTGTCCAATGGCCGAAGAGTCATGCTCAAGGGCCCTGCCATTGTGCCCAGTGGCCGTAGGGTCATGCTCAAGGGCCCTGCCATTGTGCCCAATGGCCGTAGGGTCATGCTCAAGGGGTTGTGAGAAAAAGAATGGAGTGTAGTTGATGCGTTGAAACAAACTCGAGATTGTTTCCCCCAACGTGTATATGGATTTTATAAAAGCGATTGTTTTTCAGGCAGCGTCGGCATGGAACAGTGGGCCGGTTCTTTTTCCTGCGGAGTATTCGATACGCTGCCGGCTTTTGATGCAAAAAGCTATTTTGCCGTATAACACTTTTACTCTACTACATAACTTGTAAATATTTTTTTGTTTATGGTATTGTTGTAAGACCTTTGGGGGAGGGGGGGGTTAGAAGACCATCACTTTTAATGTATACGTAAGGTAAGGTAAGGAAAGGTAAGGGTCCCAGACCTAGCTGTGGCGGCAGAAGAACTCCGAAACCATCGTAAGGTATGCGTGAGGTAAGGTATGGTCCCAGACCCAGCTGTTTTGGGGTGGAAGACCGCCCAAATCACCTCAAGGTATACGTAAGCTGTTGAGGCAGAAGACTTTCCGACCCCCGTCGTAAGGTAAGGTATCGCATGGTGTAAAAGGTCATTCGGTAAGGTAACTCGTTAAAAGTTGTGAGGCATCGGGGACAACTGACGGTCTCTCGGGTGACGTCCGTGCGTACTCTCATGTGGCTAGGAGAGCGGCTTGTCTCCGAGACGTTTGACCGCCACCGGTACGACCGACCCTTAAGCATACCCCTTAAAAAAGGGCTCAGATGGTGGTGTCCAGTTTGCCCGGACTGAAGAGGCGAAGTTGTTATTTTTTCCAGGGAGTACATTTGTGATAACACCATAGGTATCCCCTGAGCGTGTTTACACTTGGCTTGCGTTCCAGTCTCTTCACTGCCGAATCTCTGGTGTTTACATTGTTAACCAAATAGCTGTGTAGGCTTAACCATCCCGTCCTGTGCAAATACTAGTTAAAAATCTCGAGACAAAATACAGCGCTGGTGTTTTGATATACGTGTTTCATTTATATTTGTAGGTTCCTCAAGACAAAAGTTGGGGCAGCACAAGTTCCTTGTCACTCAAGCCTATTCGTCTCGTGGGTGATTCTTGAATTATTATGAGTGTACTTTTGGTTGTGCTTAGTACGGTTAATATGTGCGCATATGGCATGAGAACACTGACATAGATTCACATAGAATTACCGGGAGATACATAGTTGGAAGTGTTGTAAGACTTAATCCCCGGAGGATGACGCAACGACCCTTGAGCACGACGGTACGACCCTCTTCAGGTGACCCGTGAGGTTCAGGTCACGCCAGCGTGCTCACTAACCACCAGGCAGTAACCCACTTCCTGTGTATGTGTGCAGTGGATACCTTACGTTATGCTGGGGACTGTCTTTCAACCCCTACAGCTCGAGGCTGAGTTTGGGGTGTTGGTTATTAACCAGGCTGTTGGAAGCCGCGGTCCGCAGGACTTAACCATCATAGTATGGCTCTCCTGGCACACAAACACTTATCCAGGGTCTTCTGAACTGTGTGTTCTGTATATCTCATAATTTTTTTGATGGCTGCTGGCATTGCCTTGAACAGTCGTAGGCCGTGGATGTCCACGATATTTTCTCTTGTACTTATTGAGCCTTTTGATTTTACTGGTAACATTTTACTGTGTCTTCCATGCCTGTCATACAAGTAGAAACTTATTTTTGGATGCACGTTGGAAACCATGCCTTCCATGATTTTCCAGTTGTAATTAATGATATATTCCTCTTCAGTCTGTTCTGTATAGTACAGCCTCAGTGATTTCATCCGCTCCCAGTACTTCAGATCCCTTACCGTGTCATTGCGGGCCATACCCACAGCATATCTTCGCTTAAGTTGATATAATTGTCACATTCTACCCAGTCTGTCATTCCAGCGAGGGATCATCACCGTAAGCAGGTTTGGCACAAGGTCTTCCAGTACTTTCCATGCGTATATATGATGTTATCTCGCGTCTGCAATAAACTCTGAAGACTTTCAAGGGCCATTTAGCGTACGCCAGTAATTCAGACGTTTTCCTCTGTCGTCGTGGGCAGCATATGGGTGTTGCAAATGTGGTCTTGTATGGTTAGTTAGCATAGAGAAGTGTTACAGTAGGGTTAGTGAATCGGTACTCTGAGCAGCGTCACATCACTGGCCCTGCTTCCCTCGATTTGACAGTTCCCAGTAACCGGCCTATTGTTATCATTACCCTTTGTAGATTCGGTAAGTCGTCTCATTACGCTTTTCATATACGAGCTCTTATCCCATGTCGTCACTCCAAGTTCTTTGACGCTTCCTCCTCTTGTTTTGTTGTCATTGCAATTCACGTGTTGTGTTTTTGATATATATGACTACATACATTTTCTTCCGTTGCGGAGTTCAAATATATTTTTTTCTTGCGCGTCGTTGAACACTGTTATTTCCTGAGGAATGGTTTGTGTTTGTTCTCAGTGTCCTCAGTGGATGAATCGTCGTGCTGATTTTGCTGTCGTCTGCAAATGTTGATACATGGCCGTGTATTGTGTGGGGCACCAACGTCAAAGTATAAGTATGAGAAACAGCAGAGGAACAAGCAAGCACAATTCCCTATGGGACACAAAGGAGATTATAATGTAGACCCAACGCTGTAATTACCAGTTACTCCCCCTTTGTGCGTGATTTATACGCTGCCAGTGCATGACAACGTTTGTCAAAGGTCCTGTCGAAGCCTGCGTAAAGGAGCACCAGCATTCTCCTTTCAATCATAGCCTTCCATGATCTTATCGTAATGGTGGAGCGGTTGAATGAGACAGGATCTTGGGTATACCTTGCGTCAGTTCTTGGGGCTGGTCTCCTCCGGCTGTTGCTGCCTCCGCCACCGCTGTCGCTCGGCTTCGTGAGAGGAGTCGATCTCTTCTCTCCCGTCTGGCTCACTCCATCCTCTGAATCCGTGTTGAGCTGAGGTGCTCGTGGTTATTTTTTTTTTTTCTGTATTATATCCATAGAAGTAGAGGATCTGATTACTTCCTCATAATATAAGAGATTAGTTGCTGGATGAATTAGCCTAATTGTACTCAGAGTTTTGATGTCCTTTCATTTCCGTATTACCTTCGTTAATTATGTATTCAACGAGACGAATATCATTTGCGGACTGTTACTTTGAGATCTTTGCCCGATGACGATTGTCGGCGTCGTGACGCACGCACCCGGAACGTGACGTGACGTGACGTGGGGTGACGTACGCCGCCCCATTCCTCCTGGGTACGTTAGCGACACCGTAATTTCGTTTGTGTATTGGTTACTCCCTCCCACGCGTTTCGACCCGGACTGTAGGTTGAATTCGACTTGAGGCATCGGGGTCTTCAGCCGTGTGGATCATCCCGGTCCTGTTAGCTGGGTAAAATTAGAGAATACTAGAAATATTCTTTTTTTATTTTAATGGCTAGTTTATGTGGTCTTTTTTTTTTTTTTCTAGTTGTGAGCCGAGAATGCTTGAAGCCTTGTTGTTCATACTTTTTTTTTTTGTCTCTTTTTCGACGTTTATTGTGCCATTTTTTGTTCATGGTGTGTGTGTGTGTGGGGGGGGGACAGATGTGCACCATCGAGGCGGTTTACGTTTTGGAGGTTCGATGGAGTCGGTGGCAATCATCTTCGTGATTGTGTTTTTGGCAACGGAGGAGATTCGAGTCATGGGTGTCTGCCGGTTCGTTTTGTTCAGGGGAACGACGGTGTGGCCCTTGAGTATGACGGTACGACCCTCGGGTATGATGATGATGATGATGATGATGATGATGATGATGATGATGTCGTGACCTCTGACTGACCTGATCTTTTAAGTAAGAGGCTAATGGCCCTTCCAACCACCCATCGGAGAGGCTGGTGTCACGCTGTCACGGCTCTCTTGTTTGGCTTCCTAGTTCGTCACGGAGGCGAAGGGGTGTATCGCTCTGTCCCCCGTGTTTTAGCCCCGTCTGTGGTTGCCCACTTCCCCCCGCCCTGTCTTTTATGTGCTCGAGCTCCAAATGTTTGGAAAAAAGAACGCATTGGCCTTATGCTTGTCTGTATTCGTCCAGCATGCAAATATTGTCTCATTACGCCGTCTGCGCAGCCATTACCTCTGCTCTTGTCACAGTTTGGGCGAGGGCTTCCCACGGTGGTGGCCATTTGCACTGGTTTCTGTTACTAATTGGGCGGGTAATGACGTTAAATAGTGACATTTGAGTCTGGCTCGTCTTCACGCCAACTTGTCTTCCCGCCTGCAGTGTTATCATTCTTGCCTCGATGGTTACGGTAACACGTGGATGACGGATGTTGCTGCCATTGTAACGCCAGCAGGTGTGGTGGCGGTAGGGTCCTACCCTTTGGAACGCCAGGTGTGACGGTGCTGTATGCCACCCGGTAACACCAGGTTTTGGTTCAGTCCGTTACCTAGTAACACCAGGTGTAGGTAAAGTATGATGCTTTGTAAAGCCACGTGTGGTTACAGTGTGTAACCAATAACACCAGCTGTAGTTACAGTATAGCTTCTTGCAGTAACAGATGATGTTACAGTATGTCCACTCATTTCAGTTTTGAGTTGCTTAGGGACTCCCAGGAATCATGTAACGCAGTGGGTTGCCGAGTGTTACGTTGTTTATCTAATGTTGGGGGGGGGGGGCACGAGCAGCCAGTTATCGGGTGTAATAGCTGTAGAAGAGGGGAAAGAGAACCAACCGTAGTGCGTAGGAAAAAAATTTAGGTCAGGTTTTCAGGTCGGATTGAGAAAGCTGGTTTGTTGGTTTGGATGGCTCTAGACTTGCCCAGTCAAGCAAAAGTATGTAGAGCTAGAACCTCCCCAGATGTGAGAGCGGCAGGAGGAAATCAGTCCTTTTGTACATTCGGAGTAGCAGTTGAGAGGAAAGGAATCTTCTGCTGTGTCTGAACAGAACTTGAAAAAGAAAGTTTCCTCAAAGCAGAATCGGCCGTTTGTGTAATGACGGGGTTTAGTTCTAAGGGAGATTAGACGTTCCGTTGCTTTTGGCTCGGAGGGAGGGGAGAGCCACCACGGTAGGTAGGGTGGCATTGTTACTGTGGGCAGACTGGGTGGGGTTGTGGCCGAGACTGGTTGTACCCGGCTCGTACACCGGTAGCCAGCCAGTGGTTGTGTTGGTAGGAGGAGGGGGAGGGGGGAGTGGTGGTGTTGTGGGATAGGATAGGTCTTGGAGGGAGGAGGAGGAGGAGGAGGGGGTGTAAAGGACTCGCCAGGCAGGGGGTGGACAGTAGGCTTACCCACTACCGTTCTCACCACCTCAACTTCTCACTAGAGTCCCTCCCAAGTGTATCGGGTGGCGCCCTGGCCTGGTGTTATTTGTCGTGCGCAGCGCTGTGACCTGTTGAATGAGGGGGGTGGTGGAATGTCCCCCTCCACCCCTAGTGCCACGTCTTGGGTATAAGGGGGGTGGGGTGGGGGGGAGGAGGGTCATCCTCGGTGTGACGTCATGGATGTTGTTGTGGCTGCTGCTGCTGGATGGTCCTGTGACGTCACTGTTGTTGGGTACTTCCCTGGCGTGATTTGGAGCATCGTAGAGGATCGTCAGGTGACTGATCCAGCTGGGGGCAGCAGGAGATCGCGATGTCCTGGGAGAGGAAGGTTATGGTTTAGCCCGTGATGAACAAGGGTGGTGTTCACCTGTTTATGGCCGAGCCCGCGGTGAACGAGGAAGCTCCCTGGTCTCACTCGGGCCATTTAGATGAAGCAGATCTGAAGGGTACTCGTTGCATTTGCAGGGCTGGAGATGAGACCGTTTGCAAAAGAAGCCTTAATATATATATATTTTTTTTCTAAGAATGCTTTCCTCTGCTTAATCATAGGGGATGTCTTTTGTGATGATTTTTTTTTTTTTTTTTTACGAAGAGCCCAGAGTGAAGACAGTTGGTAAAAACTGTACAGAGCCAAATGGGAGATTGGTAAAACATTTACAAAGTGGCAGAGGGGAAACGAGGAAAAAATGTACAGACCCAAATGGGGGACTGATAGAGAAGATTTACACAGAACCAAATGGGAGACTAGTAAAAGATTTACAAATTGGAGACTGCTCAAAGATTTGCACCGAGCCAAAGTGGTTGAGAGTGGAGATGTTTGGTGTACATCTGAGTCGACATGTCCTCATGTCCGTCCCATAGATTTAGGACGTCGAGTAAAAGACTTTGTTCCCGGGAGCCTCATCCTTGAGGACACTCTTCGTGGTTTTCCCTCACGCAAGTTCCGAATCCACTTGTCATAAAAGGAAGTCGGGGTATCGGTTTGTAAACCGCTGTCGAAACACCCTCTGGTAAACTGCCCCAATGTGGCCAATACCCACAGCGGTGTACAGGTAAACCCAGAAGCGTTTTATTAGCTCGTAAACCGTAGTGTCTTATCTGGGGAAAAATTTTATTAAACAACTGGTGACAGAATTATGTACTAAAGCCATGAGATAACTACGTATAAACCAGTGTGGTTTTATTGTTATGCAATTAGTGAAACATAATCATGCTGTCTTTATTAATTAAGCAGTGGTCACAGTAACTAGTAAAACTATTAACCAGGGTGGTTTTTACTAGTGATAGTGATAAAGTTACTATGTGTACGTAAGGATATGCGATGTGATGACAGATTTACATTTAAAAGTGATTTTTAGAGAAAAAGTTTTTAGAAAAAAAAGTGGAGTGGATGAAAAGGTGACAACACTTGTGTCGCTGTCAAGTGGTGAGATTTGGAGCACCCGGGATGGTGTTAGGGATTTGTCGTTGTGTTCTGAAGGTTTGTCGTTATGTTCGGGAAGGGGTCGTCGTCGCTGTGTTCTAGGGGTACGTCCTTGTGTTCTGGGGTTTTGTTCTTGTGTTCTGGGGGTTCTGTCGTCGTGTTCGGGGGGGGCGGGGGAAGGGAGAGTGTTTGTTCCTTGTGTTCTGCGGTTTTGTCGTCGTGTTCTGGGTATTGCCTTCGGTTGTGGTATCTTGGATATTGTCGTCTCGTTCTGGGTCACGTGGTATTGCGCTAGTGCTGGTATCCACAAGGAGCGCTCGCACGTACTTGCCCAGACCACGCTGCTTAGTGTCACAGCACGTGTAACCATCGTGCGTGTGTGTCTGTAATTTTTGTGTTTAACACATACACACAGACACACTAGCCAAATCCGGGTATCCCATTTATCGACCAGTCCCGAGGTGGAGGAGGGAGGAGGGGTTGAACGGTTGGGTCGACCGCGAACCGACACCCACGACCAGTATTCGAACCCAGAACGCGGGCCCGACCCCCGGGCGGGGGCGGCCCGTCAGTGCGATTTATTTCCTGTCACCTGTTTGTACAGGGATGGGGTTTTACCCATCCCTGTTCCTTGCCTTTTGTGTGTGTGTGTGTGTGTGTGTAGCGGTGTGGAGTGAAGGGTGGTAATGACACTTCATTATTGTTTATAATCGTCCAATGCCTCATGGCAGATACAGATATCAACAGTGTGCCCCTGACAGGACCTGCTGTTAGACTGGAACCTCTGTTAGTAGACTGGACCATCTGTGTCGACTTGACCCGCTCTTAGACTGGATCCAAAGTTAGACTGGTCTAACTGCTAGAAAGGACCACCATCATCTGTTAGACTGGAGCGTTTGTTAGACTGACCCAGTATTAAACTGTTCTCTGTTAGATTGGAACCAAGACTGTAAACGTGGAGCCGAAGGTAGTGACGTGTGACGCGAGGGATGTGAGTGGCCGCCTTGCAGGACGCCCCGTCCTCGTTAGATTTGTATTTGGACAGCAAATGACAGGTATTAGCGATGTGATTTACGAGGTAATGAGGCGAAGCGAGAGAGAGAGAGAGAATGAATGTGTGTGGGGGATGGGGTGGGGGGGGGAAGGGATGATAGCTGGTGACAAATATGTGCTACAGCCGAATTTCCCGTACGATTACGATCGCTGGAAAGGGGGCTGGGATAACGGACCTAACTGTTCCAGTGCGCGAGGACGAGAGTGGCTTGGGGTGCGTCCAGGTTTGGAGCGGGGGTGATGGGGTGGGGGGGGGGGAAGGAGGTTGCGTGCGCGGTGTCGGGTGCGGGTCGTAACATCCGATGGCTGATGATATCTCGATTGGCAAGTCTCTGCTTGGCGATGTTGCCGTAGCCGTCCGTGTTGGTCAAGCTGGCCCGGCCAGGCCAGGCCCAGCGCGGCGCTGACCGACCTTGGCTCGTTCCAGGTCCGTGTGACTTGACCTTGACTTGACCCTGGCTTGTTCCAGGTCGGTCTGGCTTAACCCTGGCTCGTTCCAGGTCTATATGACTTGACCTTGGCATATTCCAGGTCAATATGACTTGACCATGTCTTATTCCAGGTCGGTCTGCCAAGACCTTGGCTTGTTCCAGGTCAGTCTGACTTGACCTTGACGTGTTTTAGGTCAGTCTTACTTAAGCTTTGTGTCTTGTGGGTCAGTCCTACTTAACCTTCGGTAGGTACAAATCAGTCTTGCTTGGACTTGGGCGTGTTAAGGTTATCTTTGTAGGGTAAATACGCCAGAAAATGTTTATATCATGCAGTCAGATCCTTCACACACACACACACACACACACACACACACACACACACTCGCTCGCTCGCTCGCTCGCGCACACACATGTGATTAAGAAAGGACCTCGTTAGATAAGACGTAAAGAAGTACTTTTAAAGCACGAGTGGTGGGTGATTGGAAGATACAGACTGAGGAAATAGTAGTTGTGGACGGCTCCCAGAACTTTAAAAAGGTTGTATGATAACAGAGAAGGCTCAAGAGATGAGGGGGGGGGGCCCACGGGTGTAAAACTCCCTCCCTGTACAGTACAAACAGGTGAGGTGAGGTTAGGTTACGCGTACACAAAGCTTATTGAACTTTAGAAAGTTGTTTGATATTAAAGAAAGTTTAAAATAATTGGGGCGCCCTACTGTTGTAAGACTCCCTCCCTTCGCAGTAGAAATAGGTAATTACACACACACACACACACAAGGGGGGGGTGACTTAATTACTGCCTGCAAGTTTCTAAATGAGTTTGGAAGATGTCGACAGTGATTAGGTCTTGTCTTTACACCATGTAGTGCCTGGGGTAACCATACACCACGAGATGGAGCCAGGCAACAAGCGCGTTAGAAAGGATAACTCGGAGAGACTCCGTTTTAGCGTAAGAGTTGGTAGAGGAGGGGGCACGCAGTGGGGGAGGTGAGAGCACCAGGCCAGTGCGGGAGGTGAGGCCCCACGAGCGCAGAACCCTTACCGTGCAAATAGGTAATCACACTCCCTCACGCGCTGCAAGGATTCCTTTCGCGCCGAGTATCTAGCGTAGCGCCGTTCCCCTTGGATGTAGCAAGTGTTGCCCCCCCCTCCCCCCCGTTGTGTGTCCTGCCACACCTGTCTCTCCTGATACCTTAAGATGCTTTCGGTAAGAGTCTTGTACTCACCCCCCCTGTAGGTTGATGCTGTTCTAGTCTTCCATGTTGTTCCCAAGTTCGGGCCCTCACGGTCTTGCTGCTCTAGTACACCTTGTACGTACTCTCTACAGGACCTGTTCCAGGCCCTGTATAGATAGATTTCTCCGCTCTACACAGTTCACAGGGTTTCCGATGGTGCCGGGCACTTTTGTTGTTAAAATCCTGGGTCACGGGTGTTTGCACTGATCTCTCGCGCTGTATTCATTGCCCCTTTTGACTCCGGTTATATTTCATCGAGTATTCCTTGACCGTTGTGGTACGCTAGGTAAGCGCTTTCCGGTTGCAGACTGGGGACCTTTTATTCCGGGATTATCCAGTTTGAAATCATGGCATACCTCTCCCGTCTGTGCTGTGTAGGGAGGAGAACCTCAGCATTTTCAGTCGTTGGCAGTAGCTTAGATGGTCTCAGTGTGTCACTGCGGGTTGAATACCTGGCGAAGTATGGAGTACTGCTCCCACATTTGGGGTGGTTCTAGCTCTGTTTCCTTACTTGACAGAGTTGAGTCGAAAGCAATC
>JAYMFT010401818.1:0-18861 GCA_038088735.1 Panulirus argus | reverse complement strand
TTATATATATATATATATATATATATATATATATATATATATATATATATATATATATATATTTGTGTAACCTGGGAGCAGGTTTCTCTAATGCACATAGAATTGAATACAACAGCATATTTAGAGTTATCAATCTTTTTTCTTATGTTCTCTAATTCTCTAAGTATTATTCTACCATTAGGTGGGTGCTCAAACACCAGTTGCCCAAAGTTATCCATTTTATTTCAATCTAGCTTTCGCCTTCTAAGGGGCATCATTAGGAACCTACAAAAAAGAGAAAAAACTGCGTCACAAAACTAGGAAATGATATGTAAAACGCAAACAAAATATAAAAAAAGAAACACACTCGGAAAAAAAAAACAGTTAAAAGCACATAAAAATAAGGGAAAAAAATAAAAGCGAAACAAATTAACAATATCATGAAAGGTAGCATAAGTTACAACATATGGAAACAGAAATATACAAAAACTTACACTTGAGGAAACATAAAAGAACAATCTTCCATGTGGCAGAAATATAGAAAGTCCATCACTAAATACACTAAGTTGGGCCATGCGAGACCATTACTGTCCGGGTGTGGAGCTGAGGTCAGGTTGGGCTCGTCTGATTCTCTATGACCTTCGTAACTTAGGACCGGATGAGTCAGTGACGCGTTCCTCCTGTCAAGAAATGGCGGACTCCGTAGTTTGTGGCGGGTCAATGACGTGTCCCATCTGCACTAAAACGGCATTAGGTCTACGTCCTATTGGCAGGCCATCAAGGAGCTGTACGGCGGTGGTCATATTGGTCTGGTTGTTGATGTCAGGTGCCCTCTCTCTAATGTGAATGGCTTCTAATATCTGTAGTCTCCTCTGATCACTGTAACTAGTTATGATTTTGGTGTTATTCACTTTAATCTCCCTCGTCAGTCTCGTTCTGTTTTTGTTCGTGATGATGTTTGATTCCACCTTCCTGTAAGTGGAGCGAGAGGCGGCCGCTCAGGGTGCAGGTTGTATGTCTAATGTAGGTTAAGTGGTGGGGCTGACAGTCCCAAGTATTGCAACGGTGCTCTCATACTACATCGGTACGATTCAAACTTCCAGAGCGACCGACCAGACTGTTCATTACGAGCGAACATGTTTTGGGATTGTTGTGGTATATTATCAGACTGATATCCCTGTCTTCATTAATTGCTTTGCAGTTTCTGGAAACAAAATTTCGCAAGACCTTCTCGTCTTTTCGATACGTCGTTGTAAATGTGTTCCTGTGGTAAACTTTAATGCTGTCACGTCGAGGTCACAGACAACCTCGACAAAACCACTATAAGCATAATCAACACCAATATCACCACAATTACCACAATGACAGCGCCGATATCACCATTAAAACGCCGAACATCACACCACTGTCACCACAGCAATACCACTATAACCATCACAACACAGCTATCACCTTCACAGTACCACTATCACCACCACAACTTCACTACCATAAAAAAAGCCAGGAAATAAGCTGCAGAAATCTGTGCGAGAAGGACTTGCGAGATGACATCGTCCCTAATCCGACGCCAAAGTCTCACCTTAGGAGAACACTTAAGAAGGCCAACCGTCAGCTGGGCAACATTAAAACTGCATTTAAGTTTATGGATAAGGAAATACTCAACAAGCTGTTCACATCACACAAGGCAAAAACTATAATATACCGCTCCGAGTTTGGTCACCGCACCTCAAGAAGCACAAAGAGCTAATGGAGAAGGTCCAGAGTAGGGCAACAAAGATGATACCAGAATGAAGAAAGCTGAGTTACAAAGACTATAGGCTTTAAAACAGATCGATGACGTGGACAGCGAACTGTGAAAAGATTTTTTGAGAGATGTAGGGATAGAGCAACCGTAAGACACGACGTGAAATTAAGCAAAAAACTTGTTAAAAATGATGTAAAGAAGTATTTGTATAGCATAAGAGTGGTGGATGAATGGGGTAACTCATTTCCCCTTCCATAAATTATAGTGGGATGGTAATGTGTGAGAGGCATGACCGCGTGGGTGGGTGTATAGCTGTTTGCTTTCGTGTGAAATCCATTTATAATGGAACAGAATGACGAGCACATGCTTAGTGCAGACAGCATGATAGTGAGAATGTTCAAGAGAAGGGGCCACAAGTATAAAACTCACTCCCCTTACAGTACAAACAGGTTATCACGATCACCATCACATCACCACAATCACCAACACAACACGACAATCACCATCACAAAACCGCTATCACCTACACAACACGATGCACTACTATCACCTCATAACATAACTATCACTAAAACAAAACATTGATCAGCTAATCAGGTTAAGGAATTGAGAGGGAAGAGTTGCAGATGATGATGTAAGGATGTGTGAGGAACTGAATAACAAACCCAAAAGTATTTTCACATTGGAAGACAATGCAGTCCCAACACCAGCGAGATGAAATGGGTAGGAGGTCAAAGAGAACACTGAAATATCAAGAATAGACGTTAACAAAATACTTTACAGTCTTGAACCATACAATGCTCATGGTCCTGACGAAATTTCCCCCTATGTGCTAAGGATGTTTGCATATACACTTGACAAACTCTTTGAAATGCTATACTGTTCAAGCTGTCCCTCGAAAAAGGCAAAGCGCAAACTGAGAGCAAAATGGCAAACGTTGTACTTGTCTATAAGAAGACCGAGAACTACAGACCGGTCTTCCCGACGAGGAAGGTCTGTAAGGTACTGGAAAACATAATCAAAAAGCAAATAAGGATGACATCATGAAGAGGAAAAATTACCAAAGAGAAAGATAACATATTCTTAGGGAAAGTGGGTCATGTGTAACGAACCTCTTATTCTACGAGAGAGATAACAATCTTAGACAAAAGAGGAGCCTTGGTGGACTGTATGTACCTGGACTGCCAGAAAGCATATAACAAAGTACCGCATACGTGGTGGATTGAGAAGCTTGATCACCATGCAGGAATAAGGGGAAGACTTCTTCGATGGATGAAGCTTTCTCGAAATGAGTTGAGGTCACCAGCGGTGCCACAGGGTTCTGTTCTGGGACCATTACTCTTCTTGATCTATGTGAATGTCTTGCTACAAGGTATGGATTCCTACCTGAATACGTTCACTGATGACGCAAAGGTCATGAGGGAAGTGCAAAGTGAGGAGGATTGCATCAGCTTAAAAGGGGAACTAGGCAGTCTCCAAAGTTGGTCCGATACGTGGTTGATAAATTCATCTCGAGCAATTGTATATTAATGAAAATGAGTATCAGTACAGTACACACAAGTAATTACAGACAGGCAATCAATATCACCATCACTACACTACTTTCTCCAAAACACCACTATTATCATCAACAGCACCACTGTCACCATAGTCAACAACACTGTCAAAATCACTACTACCGTCACAATGCCACCATCACCATCACAATACCACTATTACCAACACCAACACTACTACACTACAATCAAAAACACACACCACAATCACCAACAACTCCCCAACACCCACCCACACTGCATCACGCACGAGATAACATATTGTGTCATGAGGCCCCGCCTGGCCCGCTGACCCAGCTGGTAACGAGTCCTCACATGACGACCTCTTCCGTGGGCAGTGCAGGACCTGCTGGGCCAGGTCCACACCTCTCCTGCAGTAGGAGGGCAACAACAGGGTGACCACATATTGTACTCAGCTCCTACGCCTGAACCACTCACTGCACACAATGTGTGGTAGAAGCGCACTGCCCACCTCTCCATGGTTTACTGCTACGGTAGTGGAGAAAAATGAGAACATTAATACTACTAACAGTGTTCGGAACTTAAGACAAACAGCAATGTGCATGTGTATCGAAAATGTCAACCGTTCGCTATTTTCAACTCTCACCATCAATCTCATTTTCGTAATCAGTCTTATAATGATATTACCACAGAATACTGCTTGGGCTGTAACCGGTTACTGCAGTAAGCAGGTTAAAACTTTTTAAACCAGTAAATGTAATAACCCAATCAATTCATGAGAGTTAACGAATTACTCATCAAGAATAATGTGACAAAAACAGTTGGTGTGGTTAGGGTCACGGAACCGGTCGAGTCTGAGCGTACGACTAATTCCTTTGACGGACGGTTGGTCGTGCCGACCCGCGGGGAGTGGCGCGTTGGGCACACCTAGCAAGGTGCAGTCTGGGCGTGATGATGGGTTTTACTTTCCACTGAGGGGTTGAGTAACGAGTTAAATCTTGTTCTTGTCGGTCTGGATGGTGTACGAGTTTTCTGGTGTTGTAATCACGACACTACACCACCAACACTCTTCCTGCATCCTCACTGGTCTACGGCCTCCTCAAATACCACAGTGAGGTGGACAAAATCTGGGCCGGACGTATGGAGAACAGTTCGGCTACTGATTTTTACCACGAACACACCTGCCCACACCATCACCTTCACTCGCTCAGGTTACTCCAACCAACCCCAGTCGAGACTCAGAGGCTGAACAGTGACTCTGAAGGTGTGTTATGGCACAAGGAAAGTCGGATCCAGCGGTAGAGGACTCCATCTGCAGAGTATAGGGAGCTAAATATACGGGACAGAGTGTCCAGGAAAATGTACCTATGTAAGAGGTCCTGTCAGCTGGACAAGAGACAGGTCACTGCGACCTCCCCAGACTTCTGAAGGATCTGTTACGGCTGGTGACGAGGGTGACACCGGCGCTTGGTGAGGTGCGTCTGGTGGTTACCTTGAGGTTATAGATTCATTTTATATAACTTCTTTCTTTTTTTACAGCTTCTCCTGACACGGACGATGACAAGTGTGCTCGTGGTGAGGAATGCGGTGCGAACGATCGAGAAAAGAACGTACGCCATCACAGAAACGGAACCGGACAGGTTATCCAGAAGACGACAATCCAGATAACGAAGTTTCCAACACTCACGGATAACGTAAATGACGGTAACAAAGACCCAGCAAATCAGCAAGACGATATGTGACGTTCTTGTAATACGGAGAGGAGTTGTACACTCGTCTGTGTGTATGCGTATGTGTGTGTGTGTGTGTGTGTGTGTGTGTGTGCGCGCGTGTGTGTGTGTGTGTATACAGCACCATCAGGAAGTACTGTGCACAAAGAATCAATCAATTCCCAGAGCGAGTGCTGGAGGTTACTGACACCACACATACTTGGCTAAAACGTCACAATCCCCCAACCCATAGCACTTATTCTACCCCCAGCAGTGTGCCACACCTACCCCCTTCCCTCTACACAACCTCTACCTGTTTTGCCCCTTTCTTCACCAACCTCGTCCACCTCTCTCTTCCCCAACTACCTACCCCAACCCCTTTACCACGACCCTCCACAATTTAATTATTGTTGTTGGAAAAGCGAATAATTATCTTAAAGTGACTGTCGCATTCCCCCTCATTAATTATCATTCCTTTACATTTTGCTTACCTCGGCCAAGTATGACAACCGATCTAAATAAAGTTTATCACTAGCGTAAAACACAACACAGGGAGTCTAAAGGTTTACAATGAGCATGCAACACAACACAGGCCACCAGAGGTGAACATCATAAAACCCTAGAAAGGCGGGAGCCGCAGGCTGTATAGACCTTGCGAAGAGTCAGGTCCTTGATCAAGGTCGCCAAGAAACTGCTGGTTAGAGAACCTGTTCCACTCACCTAGGGTAAACACGGCTCTACATCCTCCTGGGTCTAAAAGTTCGGACACTATAGCACAGGTTCGGACACTATCGTACAGATTCGGACACTACAGTAAAGGTTCGAACACTACAGTAAAGGTTCAAACGTTACAGTAAAGGTTCAGACACCTAATAAAAAAAAACAGTTCAGACACTTCAACAAAGGTTCACAAACTTCAATAAAAGTTCGGACACTTTATTACCGGTTCGGACACTACAGCAAATGTTCAGATTCTTCAGTAAAGGTTCGGACACTGCAGTAAACTTTCAATCATTAAAGTAAAGGTCCAGAACTGCAATAAAGTTTCAGACACTGAAGTAAGAGTTTAATTTATCCTATAAACATTCTCACTTGAGGTAATAATTCAAGTTCTACAGCAAAGGTTCAGATATGAAGTATAAGTAAAGGCCCAAAACTATAGTTAGGTTTCAAACACACGTTTAAAGGTGAAGAAACTACAGTAAAGATTTTGACTTTGAAATAAAGGCTCAGGAATCATAGTGAAGGTTCAGACATGTAAGGAAGACGGCTTAGACGGCAATACAGATTTAGCATTGAAAATAAGTTGGATTCTCAAGCAAAATACCAGGTAATGAAGTACAGAGTCATCCAACATTAAACGTTCAGTCAACTGTGATCGTTCAAAAATAAATGCTGGTCAGTTTACAGGAGAGGGAGGGAGAAAGAAAGAGAGAGAGAGAGAGAGAGAGAGAGAGAGAGAGAGAGAAACCCGATATCTGTGTATATTTCTCAGCACCACCACTACCCCTCTCTCAAATCTGACTTTTCAACTTCCTCACCTCCCTGGTGCAGTACAGACTCAACCCACGCCAGCATTTAGGATCGTTCCGTACATATCCTGTGCACCAGAAGGCTGACTTAAGCCACATCAACAGTAAAAACAGCAACCAGGCCTACATTTTTCTCAGAAAGATTTCCAATAACCTCCACCAAGGATTTAAACCTAAAGGGAAATAAAAGTCAACAAACATCGGACCAATGTTGCACAAAACATCGTGGGTAGTAAACCCACCTCTCCTTAGCAAGTCTATGAGTTAACAGCTGTAATGCCAACAATATTAGTATAAACATTCGAGGTATAGAAAAATATGAAATGGGTTCGGAATATAAATAGAGTATAATGAGGGTTTTGATTTTTTATATAGATATGCAAATTTAGGGGAAGCTGGCCCACGAAATACTACTTGCTTGAGCACTGGTGTGGTATGGTGAGGTGTGGAGTAGGACACTGTGATATGGTGTGATGAAATGTCGCACAGCATGAACTGTAATACAGTGTGATGACCTATGACCCGTCAGCGTCAGGTGAAAAGCTAAGACATCATACCAAAGTACGATACCGTCGTGCCCCGGGATCAAGTATGGTGCGGTGACCCATTGTATAGTGTAAGGGGTTCAGAGTACCTGGTATCACGTGATGAGAGTACTGCGTTAGGGGATGGCCAGGGGCAGTTTCACGCGTATGGCGCAGTGCGGGTGGCGTTTAGAGTACGGTCGTGAGGTGAACGCAGTGACCAGTGCTGCGTATATGCATCGATCACTAGGTACTGTCTGCCTCACGTGTGGCGGGCCAGGCCAAGCTAAGTCTGCGTACCTACGGCGAGATTCTGCCACGCGGCCTGCCTGGCGCATACAGCTCCCGGCGTATCCTGACCCCCTCACAGTAATGTATTTCTCTGCTCCGTACACAATATACTGCTGCCAATCTATGGTTCATCCAAAACAATTTTCAGCTATTTGCCAGTCTTCACTTAAAGATGTCACTGCTAACTCGTGCAGATCTCTCAACTCACTGGGCAAGACACTGAAGTCTTTCCATCCCCCTAGCCATCTTCGCTAGTAATGTTTGGTAACTTTTCCAGAAATTACCCAAAACCTAATTTCTCTAATGTTTCCCTATTGCGATTTGTTATTCCTTTTCTTTCTAGTTCTTGCCATGGACATATGATCACGTACCTTTCTCTTCTTCCTAGACTGTATAGTTTAATTTCCTTCAATTTTTCATGATGGTACACAAGTTGTATTTCCCACTTTTCATGTAACGAATCTCTGATTTCTTTCCAGTTTATCAGTTTCATCTTGCTTAGCTGGTGGCCATACAACACAGCAGTACTCCATTCGACAAATCACATACGTACACAGCACACTTCTCATCATCAGCTTTCCAACTTTCGTAATGAAAGTGGACATTATCATCGCTCCTTCCATGTGGTCCTCCATCTCCTGCTTTTCCTTCGTCAAGAGTTCTACATCTTCACACTGAATCTCTTTTCCTGTTGAAACCCTGTAAGGTGTCATCGTTATACTGTTTGTCGCCCCATAACATATCTTCAAGTTCTTCTTCACTAAACGTCTGTACGTCTGTGTCTGACGTCATTATGATCACCGCCACTGACGGTATACGGTTCCTTGTGGTCCATCTGAGAAAACAATATCGTCAGAAAACTCTGAACGTCACTAGGTTTATTGTGTAACTGGTCTATTTACGGGAATTATATCACGTTTCATATACCTTATCTTCCTCAACTGTTTACCTTCTAATTTGCACCATACATCAATTTCCGTTTCGTCATGTTCACATTTTCTTTGTCGGTTTGAAAGATTTCATATTACCCTGTCTGCCTTCAGTATTCTCTCATTAAGTCATGTTTCTGTCATATTAATAACAATCATATCACTAACCTTTGTATGTGCATTAAAAATTTTAATCTTTAGCTCGAAGTTCTATCATAATCTCTGCATACTCATATGTATCGTCTGCCAAGGTTCATTATAATTTCAATCTGTTTAAGGTCTTTTTACACGCTCCTCAATATTTACATTTCCTATGCTGTGTAACTGTTCGAGTCTTGCTTTCCTAACTCGATGCCGTAACCATCAGTATTCCGGGTCAAAAATAGTTTGAAATTAGTGTAATATTGTTGTTGCGATGGGCGGACCAATGAGAGGTTTGATTGATACTATTACGCCTCATCATTTACTATTATATTTTCGTAATTTCTATGATCTCATCAAATTCAGTCCCCGTCTCCATGTTTGTCGTCAATTCGTCCGTAATTATGTGATTTCCTCCATTTTGGTCAATATTTGAGCAATGCCTTGGTTTTGTATACCTCACTATCATCACCCATTCTCATGACTCTTGGACGGTGGAGAAATCTACACCTGTCACCCATCTACATTCATGGCATTTGTCAAAATTCAAGCACACTTCTGGAGGGCTAATATTGCATTCAATTTCTCATTATTCTTCTGTGTGGTCGGCCTCACTGTTGCACATCTCATGGCATAAAAAAGTATGTTCACCCCTGCCCGTGTTACCAGGCATAGAACCTTGCCTGACGTAATGTCTATATATACATTTCTCCTCTAGTTCATATGCTTTATTTTTTTTCCTCTTACATAAGTGTAGGTCAAATATTTTTCCTATTTCTTCTTTCACATGACTATTGTTCTTTATTTTCTCCCTTCTTCTCCTTCCTATGCAGAGAGAGAGAGAGAGAGAGAGAGAGAGAGAGAGAGTGGGAGCGGAGATGGTAGCGAGGGAGGCAGGGAGGAAGCTCCGCTATATATAGGTTTATATTGATCTGTAATTATCCTGGGCTCGAGACGTATCCGGTACAGGAAGACTGGCCAGCAGCATGAGACGCTGCAGTGCCCACCTTCCCGGTCCAACATCAGACACACACCAGCGCGCAATCCGGGAGATCTGTTACGCGCCTTGATAACTAACTAGTGAAAATGATTCATCGCTTAAACTCCTAAAATATCTCGCAGTCTCGTAAAGATCAAACGTTCTCTAGAGAGGAAATGGGAGAGGGGGGGACTACAACGCATAAAATTATGCTAAGAGAAGATAGTCTAAATATTTTATCTATATTATCTAATATTTGCTAAAGATGTTTCGATAATCACAGTTACATAAAACGTACAACCATTCAAATACCACATGCTTTTATAACGAAAACTTTTACAACAATCGCTTGTTATTCATCGGCGTCGCGCCAGCAGCAGTTGTGTTGTCTCATAAGACTTGCGGCCAAACCCACCAGCTGATGCGTCACGCTTTCTGAACAATAACAGAAGAAAGTCTTTACCACAGGACGCACTGCGCTGCGTTCAGTAACCATCAATCTGGAGCTTACTGTGAATAACAAGAGAATGAGGAAATACGACACAACGTGGCGTAGCAACGGGTGACAGAGCACTGGGAACTAGTAAACACTGTTACAATCAACGCAAAAAAAGAAAAAAAAGTTCATTATGTAAGAAGTGAATGTTTACAGTCTCCTTAACTATGGCAAGCCCCCCCCCCACAATACAGTGTTGCATGTCCAGCACACGAAGGGTACGGGGAACCAAATTAACAAGTTCAAGCACAAAGTATTGTATTCAAGGGCAGACAAACACATAGGCAGATTCATGTACAACATGCAAGTACACAGTCACACATACCAAACGAACCCGACACACACACATACACACACACACACACACACAGACAACTAGCACTTCATTATCGTGCACAGGTCCTCGTAATGGGAGATTTTAATGATGCCGGAGATTAATTGGGTATGCTGGCATCAATATCTGGGACTGAGAATTGGAAATTCATGGAACAATTCATGGAACACGCTAAAGCAAGGGTTGCGGATTAAAAAATCCAGGCTGATTTCATCTTCATGTATCACAACAACTGGTAAACACACATCATCTGTGGGACTCCACTTGGGAATTCTTTTATACAGGGTTCGAGACTGGCAAGAGGTTAATGAGGAAGAACTACATGAGCCACGGATGAAGCCATATGCTAGAAAACAACTTCTTTAAGAGCGTAAACTAGGGTATTAATTTCCAAGATTCGATTACGTAATTATATCATAAGTGACGGTAACGATGAGGTGAACGGTTGTGGCAGGGGAGAGAGGGACGAAGAATAAAGAGGCGTGCTTTCAATGTCAAGCAGACCAAAAACAGTAAAAATATACCGCAATGAGAGAGAAGGCACAAGAGCCAGGCAGTAATTAAAAGGAAGGAGAGGGTAAGGAATAAGTGCCGTGGAATAAGGAAAGAGGATTTGCGTAGCAATGAAAATATAAACCTCGTAAAAATGGTTTTAAAAACTCTCCAACATTTTTCCATAAGTTTAATTGAAGCAGCAGATGATTAGATTAAAGGATTCCACACGAGTGAGTGAACCGGAGAATGATGGGATGGTACAGTAACCATGGATATAGAACAGCGTCATCACACTAGCATGTAACCAAGGAAACCAGATACATGAGATAAATGACCGCAATAAGTAAACAGACCTATATTAAGGTCATGATCCCAATGGTATCTCGCCCAGTATTCTCGAGGAGTGTATAGCCTCCCTCAACACCATCACACCCTCCCTCACCACCGCCATTCCCTCCCTGGTTACCACACACTCCATTACCGCCACAACTCCCTCCCTAGACACCACAACTTCCTTGGAAACCACCAAGTCCTCCCTGCTTGGCCACCACCACCCCTTCCCTCCCTAACCACAACACCCTTCCGCACCACCACGATAGCCTCCCTCCCTGGCTACTTCACCCTCCCTCACCATCACCACTCCCTTTCTCCCTGGCCACCACATCCTCCTAACCACCATCACTTCCCCCGTCCCTGGCCACCACACCTTAAACGGAAGAGTGGGATCTTTTAGGAGTGTACTCACTCACCGCCATTTTCCCTCTTTCAGCCTTCCATATTGCGGGCAAAACCTTCCTGCTTAACAATGTAAAATGATTTCCCAAAATTACATCACCCCAGCGGGAGCTAGTTCTATTCTACCAAGGAAATTGATAAATTATTGGCTACTGTGTACAGGAGTTAGTCATCGTTTGTCTAGCAACTATCTCGGCGTGTCCGCGAACAGACAGAAGACAAGACAGACAGACGACAGAACAGACAGGGCGACTTATTATACTACAGAATAGCGGATGAATGCTATAAACTGAGCAGTGAAACTGTAAATGTGGACAACATACAGAATATGAATGACGTTACAGAATGTTCGGGAGACGAGGTCTTATCAGTGCAGAACTTCCTTCCCGAACTGCACAAGCACGTAATCATAAATAGGTAACTACACACTTTACACAGACAAATAAAGTTGATTTGGTGGGAACTGCCATGAAATAATAATCTAAAGACTTTACGTAAAATAATTCCTGCCATGATTGGCAGAGAGAAGAGTGAAGTCAATAAGGTTAAAGAAAGAGAGTAGAGAGGGGAGTGAAGTCCATCTGGCGAGACTCTCTGCGTCACTGAGGCAAGGGTAAACAATGAGAACTTAAGACAATATGTTTTTTTTAGGGATAGTAGTGACTGACAAAGTCTGGCTAATTGCCTTGATAGAACGTAACCCTCAAAGGAGACAAGATGAGCTGGAACAAATATTTTATGAGAATAATGAAGGAACAATCAAGGTGGTTCAGGAAGCGTCAAGGTTAGTCAAGTACAATGGAGGAAAAGCTTCCATGCTCGGGCGGCTAAACTTTACGGGAACAAACATGACAAACGTTGGCCTACACGGTCGTGAAAACACAAAAAGACTAAAGTTGCTAAAATATTAACAAGAGAAATGTATTCACCTGCAAATCACTGAGTACACTCGGGTCAGAGACACTGTATAGTGACCTTGCAAATGAAAACATAATCTATAGAGCTGGGACAAGTGATCATGAAATACTCTGAGTGAAATCTATAATGAAAGGGGAGGCGCCTCAGGGTAGGGAGCAGACCCCTCACTCAACAAGACGACGTAAAAGGGAACGGTGAAAAAATGAGTAACTTCATTAAGGAGTCAGACTAGCTGGCTATAGTTTGCACTTTGAAGACTGCACAGTGTAATAGCATACTCTGCTGCATCTACGGTAAGGGAGAATGAGTTCCAACACTGAGGAATGAAAGGATGGGGAAACGTAAACGAATCATGAATGGTGTAACAGCAAGTGTCACCAATCAGGGTACGCAAACACAAAGTGTAGGACATACGAGAAACCCAACCACACACAGTTTGGAAGATACAGGAGTATCATACATCATCACAACGGACAAAAAAGTAGGAACAAAATCCTTATGACCAATACACTGCTGATAAACCAAGAAGAGCAAAATACTGTTAAGGAAACAAACATACTTATAAAGAACTCTGAAGGAAAAGTTATCGTTACAGACAAGGATACATGTGAAGAGCTGAACACAAAAGTTGTTCTTTTCTGAGGAGACTTAGCAGAAGTGATACCTAGAAAAGCATCAATAATAACTCTAGGGATTCAGATTTCTCATGATGGAGCTGGACCCACTTAGGGTTCATGATCCCAATGGCATCTCACCACTTGTACTCGAGGAGCAAGCAGAAAACCCTAGTCAGACTTCTAAAGATGAAGATTGTGTTCACTGAGGGTAGTGTTCCAGTACAATGGTAGAAAATTAATGCAAGTCCAATCTTCAAGAAAGGTGACATGAAAGCCTTGACCCGCTAATCCCTTCTATTAACAGGGGACACTTCTTGTCATGGGTTGAGGTCACAAGTGGCGTGCCGCAGGAGTCTTCTCTGGGGCTACTGCTCTTCTTGATCTATGTTAGTGACTTGCTGGAAGGACTGGACTGCTAACTGAATATGTTTGCAGATGATGCACAGTCATGTGGGAAGTAAAAAGCAAGGAGGATTGCATTCAGCTAAAAGGAGACCGATACAAGTCCAAGAGTCGGTATGATGTCTGGTTGATGAAATTCAACCCGAGTAAATGCCAGGTAATGAAAATGGGATACAGCAAAGGAAGGCCTTGACATGAATATTATCCGGCAGGGAACAAGCTGCAGAAATCTGTGTGTGAAGGCACTGGGAGATGACATCATCCCTAACCTGTTGCCAGAGTCTCACATTAGCAAAATTGTAATGGGGACAAATTTAAGTACAGGGATAAGGAAATATTCAGCAAGCTGTTCACGTCCTACTTCAGGCCAAAACTAAAATATGCCTCTCAAGTCTGGTCTACGAACTGAACGGAGCATAAAGAACTAACAGAGAAGGTCCAAAGGAGAACAAGACAGATGGTTCCAGAATTTAAAGAGCAGAGTTACAGGTAAAGGTTAGAGGCCTTAAATTTGGCCATAATCAACTAAAGAAGAGTATGGGGTGACCTGATCGTTACCTTGAATTTTCTATATCAATTTGATGATATCAAGAGTGAAAAGTTCTTCCAAAGATGCAAAGCTACAAGAAGAGATTACAGCAAGGATAGAACAAGGTCGTAACAAAATTAAGCAAGAAACTTGTTAGAAAAGAGGTAAAGGCGTACCTTTGTAGTATATTTAGGAGTGGGGGAATGTATGGACTGCCAGAAAGCACGTTGACGCTCGAGCGCTGAGGGTTGGTAGAGAAGTCGGATCTTCAGGAAGACTACATGGGAAACGTTAAGGTTAAGTGGACACAAAACTAAGCTATTGGTAGAGAGCAGTGGAAGCATGTCACCGAAGCCTTCTCAAAATGGATGGTGGTCATTCGTGTTATACCGCAGGCCTCGGTCTTGGGGCCATTGCTTTTCTTAATCTAAGTGACTTGTTAAGAGATTGGACTCAGACCTGAATAAGTATGCGGTTAGTGCTGTGATCATGAGGAAAGTTGGTCCAATACATGGTTCATGAAGTTCAGTCCGATTAAACGTACAGTAACGAGAGTGGAAAATCTGAAAGGAGGCCTCGATAAGATTATCATCTAGCAGGAAATAAGCGAAGGAATCTCTCTGTGAAAGAGACTTGGGAGTCGACATTATCCCAAACCTGTCGCCATAGTCCCATATTAGGAAAATGATTATGCCAGCAAATGATAAAACAGGAGTCCAATGTGCTTCTCAAGTTTAGTCGCTTCTTTCAAAGAAGCTTAAAGACAATAAAATCCAACAGAAGGTAACATAAGAACTTACCGGAGAATTGATTTAAAGGGAAAGATGAAAGGCCCTAGATTTGTCAACCATGAAGGAAAAAAGAATAAGTGGTGACCTGATCAGAACTTAAGTTCTTAAACCATTTCGAGAGATGCAAGGGATAGAACAGCCGGAAGACATAACATGAGACAGTATAGAAAAAAAGAGTACTATCATAGTATAAAAGTGGTGGTTGAATGGAAGTAGAATTTTGAGATAGTGAATGTGGACAACATACAAAAGTATATAAAGATGTGTGATAGTCATGTTCAAGAGCTGAGGCCCCATGATGATAGAACCCCCACCCTGTACAGTACAATCAAGTAATTACAGACTTATGAACGAATTAAATAGTTCAAATGGTACGATTACAGAAAATATTCAGGTGAAAAGAGTAAATTATTGGGTAGAGGAAGACAAACGTTTTTGTGGATATGAAATAATAAGCTTTTAACAAACGGTGAGCATGAAAACAGAAATAAAAGAGGCAGATGGTACTAGACACTACCAGCTGAACGGTCAGTGGTAGAACAGAAGCCAAGGGCAACGAGAGACGGTCGTTTTACCACATCTCATAAGAGATGTTTACATTCCCACAAATCACTGCAAGCCGTCGTAGAGCTTCATCGTGGCTACAACGATAACGGTGAAAATACAAGAAATGCAGGTGAATATCCCGTATAAGGTGAGGGGCCTCAGTTTAGAGGTGGCCTTGCGTGGAGTGGTCGTCTAGTAATCGAGCATGACCCTCCACTGCTTCTCTTGCGGCTATTTCTTGAAATTTGTTCTGACGTCTTTTCCCCTCGGCAAGGGACGGCCACCCTCGCCTCTCTCATCTCTAGGGACCCTAAACCCTTCCTTGGCGCTTCGAAGAGGTTTAGACGCATCTTTCTTGTTCTCCCATGTTTCATGGCAATCACACTGCCTTGAAACATCATCACTGAAGTCGACAGGCGGTGTTACACTTTTCCGTGCGGGAGAATCCTGCCCATCTTTTGACTTGCTGGATTCCTCATTCTCTAAATATGCCGATGGTTCATTTATATTGTCTGATAACATTTTAGCCAAACCTTTGCAAGGATTCGGTACCAATATCTGATTGCCTAGCGGTGTTTCTCTCAGGTTTCCATCTGCTTCATGGTTATCTATCATAAAATCGACCTCACGTCTATCAAGTTTCACTTCTTCATCTTTATCTTCTGGTGTGATGCAGATAGACTTCTCTTCTCTGGATTTAAAGTTCAACTGCAATACTGTTCTTTCCAGGTGGAGGTCGATTTTCCCATATTGTTGAGCATAGCAAAGAAACTCATGCAGGGGAAAGCGGGTCTTGCCAACAGTAGTAAAGCCTCTGGACAGCTTTACCTTGACCAAGCCAGTCTCTGACGACATCAACTTGGAGAGCTGTTGAGCATATTGTTGAGTCAGTTGATACTCTACTTCATCATCTGATACGTCACACCAACCAGACGCCTTCAGCTTGAAGAATAATAACATGGTTCGCTTTACACCACATGGTGTACAGCTTCTGGGTGTTTTAAAAGTCAGCTTAAGCTGTTTGGGTCGTGATGCCTTCTTTGACATTCGGAGACAACCACCAACATATAACCCATCCTCGGGCACGGCTCCCACTAGTTCACTTACCTCAAATAAGCTGGATCCGGACATGATGCTTTTCGTTCTCAACCACTACCATATGAAAGGATAAGAGAGAAGGCTTACGCTAAAATATCCATGATGATAATGTAGTAAACTTAGTAATGTCCTCAACCACTACCATATGAAAGGATCAGAAAGAAGGTTTACGCTAAATTATCCATGATGATAATGTAGTAATCTTAGTAATGTCTAACCCAATACCGAGGTGTCAGACTCGAGTGAAGAATTGCAGAAGCTGCTGCCTGAGTTTGGGAGAACACGTGGAAGGAGAAAGCTCAATTAATGTGAACATACGTAAGGGTAACAGATTTTAAGAGGGAGGGTAGAGGAGAAAGAATTCTACCTCCGTATTCCTTGTATGTCGGAGATGGCGACTAAAAGGGGGTAGGAGCGGGGGGGCTGGAAATCCTCCCCTCCTGTTCTACTTTCCAAAAGAAGTAGCAGAGAAGGGGGCCAAGTGAGGCTTCTTTCTTAGCTCATTCATCTGTTCTTGACGCTTCCATGCTAACGTCAAATAGTCACAGAACTGGGGAGGGGAGGATGAATCATTAAAGCATGATGATAGAGGGGTAGATTTTGAGCCAGAAGGCATCAGGGTTAGTGGTGGATGGGCAGTGAGGTCATTAAGTATATAGACTTGTTGTAACGTAGTAAAGACGCCTGTGAATTATAAAAATTTTCTTCCGTAGTGAGGATATAATCAGCTGGAAATGATTGTTCAATTTTGTCATATTCTGTAGTGAAGACAAATGAAGGAAGTATAAGTACAACCATAAGAAGGCTCTCCCGTCTGTACGTTTCTCGTCTGTAGAGATTATAAGGATGTTTTCAGACGCACGATGACTAATCCCCGTACAATATTGTCAATAAGATATAATTCATTCATTTCCTTGGCAGGATGAGAGTTGCTGACTGCTGGGAGATATACTTTCAGGAAAATATTTTACAGTTGAGCGGGAAATCCACGCAGGCAATATGGGAGGTAGGTAGAGGGAAAGTAGCGGGGCGAGTGGTAGGGATGACTGAGGAGTATCAACCGTCGTTAAGATGTGGTGACCAGTGAGGGGAAGACTGATAGTGATGAAGGAAGGTGTGATATCCATCCACAAGAGTGCGCAGACGAGAGCTCGGAGGACTCGAATGTGCTAATATGTTTAAAATAACTTCCGAATTCATTTCAGCGTCAACCGGACAATTCAAAAGCAATGTTGTAGCATACTTCTATATGTCCTGGTAACAAACCTCCTGAAGTTCTCGACACGAAATGTTATCACTTTATAAATCAAAGTAGACAAGAAGCTGGTGCGGTTGCCATGGAAGTAGAAGTGCGTATATTCAACATCTAGCCTTTCATCTTGTCTGAAGTGTAAGATCCGTGATATCAATCACACAATGATGTCTGCCAGTCATTAATAGTTCTGCAGCTATTAATACCGTGCGACACTTGAACCATTATCATTATTATTATCAACTCTTTCATCATCATTATGTTGTCATTATCATTATCATCATTATTATGAGGAAACAGATGCGTGGCCACCCGGAAATGGGGATATGTAAGGGATGTCACATAACCGCATATTCTCATGCTGAAGTTCTAAGACGAGGTTGTAATGAAGATGAGAGTCAAGCAAACCAAAGGGTATTATGATGATGCGGCGAACATTATGGTGTAGCTAAGATAAGATGAGAGTGTAGTGAAGATGGAATTGATTGACTGTAAGGTTAAGAGGTAGTTTTGGGAAGAATGTCGGTGTAGTGAAGGTGGGCATTAACCTGACCATCAAGAGATACATCGTCGAAGGGCGCCTGCAAAGCATAAGAACGGTCCGTAGGATAGGGTGCCGAAGGCTCTGCTTGTAGCACTAATAATCATGTGTGAAATATCAGGGAGAATGTAGAGCTGGGCATGATTTCATCAATACATTGCTAAGTAGTGTTGTAGAGGGTGCAGTAAGTTTTGTTTTGTATGAGGTGTAGTGAAGTTTGTCTTGTACAGGGTGTAATGAAGTTTGTCTTCTAGTGAAGTTTACTTTGTACCGTTTGTTTCGAAGATGGTGTAGTAACTTTTGTCTTGTAGAGGGGGTTATGAAGTTAGATTATCTTGTGCAGGTAAATATCGTCTCGTTAAGGTTGAGTCCACAATCAAAATAAGAAAATACAAACATCTCTCCATCCCACAACTCACCGCGGAAGACTACCCAGTTAACAAACACAACGCTAACACCAGGAGAATCTTAGACATAAGTAGCTTGGCCGATTACGATCTACGTTTCTTGCACCATAGAAGTCAAAACGAGCAAAGAATGACTGACATTGTCATAGATGAAAATAGGTCGAACCAAATTGATATTCGTAAGGCGTCCAGAACCTTTTGGGGTCGGGATAATGCGCGCAAAGTGCCGTGAGCCTGGAAACGTTTGAGACGTCCAAATATCATTGTACAATGCTAACACCTTAGTCAGGTTATATATATATATATATATATATATATATATATATATATATATATATATATATATATATATATA
>JAYMFT010401807.1:0-18864 GCA_038088735.1 Panulirus argus | reverse complement strand
ATATATATATATATATATATATATATATATATATATATATATATATATATATATATATATATATATATCTTTTTTGTGCATCACTCTGGTGCTACATAATAGCTTTTGGAGGTCGTTTCTATGGCTTCCTTTACGTGATTAGCTATCGTCATAGGAATGGGCTAGGCTAAGTCAACACAGTCACGGCGCTGGAGAGAGTTCAGTCGGCATTATTTTTTCTTTTTCCTACGCCTGTTACTCATTTTCCCTTTGACTGTGTCGATGCATTTTCTTTGGCCTTCTATGTCATCACTATTTAGCCTCCAGTGTCAACGGTATGATTAATCATACACGAGATTTTGCCTCTCAGTGCTTTGTCTTAAGCTTTCTGTTCAAGATGTACCTCCCCAGTTACACTAGGCTGGTGGAAGAAATTGAAAAAAATTGGAGGAAACTGGAAATAACTGGAGGAAATTGGGAATGACTGGAGGAAATTGGGAATGACTGGAGGAAATTGGGAATGACTGAGGGAAATTAGGAATAACTGGAGGAAACTGGGAATAATTGGAGGATTTTGGGAATAATTGGAGGAATTTAGGAATAACTGGAGGAAATTGAGAATGACTGGAGGAAATTAGGAATAACTGGAGGAAATAGAATTGAAAGAAATTGGGAATAACTGGAGGAAATTGGAAATAATTGGAGGAAATTGGGAATAACAGGTCCGTGTTATTTCTCCCGGAAAATATATGTCACTGGAGAGAAAAATGAACCCGTTGATCTAATTACGGAACCGGTTTCACGGGCCGCGGTCCGCAACCGGCAATGGCGTACGTAGACTTAGCTCTTAAAGATCCGGACCGGGCGTTAGAGTGCATCCAGCGACTTACCGTAAAAGATTACTTTCTATTTTTTTTTTTATATATTTTACCCTCACGCAAATTTCCCCCTTGGCGTGTGTTATGAGCCATTTGGCCAAATTTTAAATCACCGCCAGAGTATCGGGTCGTTCCATCATCATCACTACGTGACGGGTCGGGTCGTAACACGTGAGAAAATGTGGGAAAACTACGGGGGTGGTGGAGGGGGGTGGGGTGGGGGAAGTGGGGAGTGAAGTGGTGTTGCCAACGCGAGAGCCAACGTGTGGTAATACAGTAGGACCAATACGGACACCGCATTATTTTTCTTTTTTTGGCAAGTTGCATCGCCGACGTGGATCTCTCTCTCTCTCTCTTTATTTATCTATGTCAATTCTGTGCTCAACCCTAAATATGTCACAGTACAGGAAATCGCTCAAGAAATTCTATTGCTGTGGTTATCCGTAGAGATACTATCACGCGCATAACAGCGATATATTTGCATATTTGTACTGTAGTGAAGAAAGAAAGGATTTGCCAGAGTTAGGTGTAAGGGATTATTATGTGGCAGCCATATTGGAAGAGAGGCTTGGCCAAGGCCAGATGTCACGTCCGTACGTCTGTGTGCGTGAAGGATTGTGTGCTGGATTTGTAGATAATTGGTAAAAAAAAGATAGTTTAGGTAATTCTAATTGCTTTTATGTCTCAATTGAAGTGTGGATGTAAACAGTTTAGATTTCTCATTACTCAGTTTAATAAGAATGTAAATTATCCCAGTAAATAAGGGCATCTGTAAATGTAAAACACAAATCGTAACTTTTGAAAAAATAATATTTGAAGGGAAAGTTAACCTGGCAAAGTCTATTACGTGAGGCGGTCTCGCCCGATAAAGAAATTATAGGCTACGCTGATTGTGTGATGGTTGCTCTTGGAAAACTAATTATCACTTAGGCTTTTTATTAAGTCCTGCATAAAAAAAAAGATAATTGCTCTTGGGAAATGCACGTTGCATAAAAGTAATGAGAGAGGAGGCCAGGCCGGAGTCTGTCATTACGTTCGTGTGCGACGCTATACGAAACTACGCTATTTCGCACGACACGAAATTGATTACGCTTAGGATGGGTTCGTCTTGCGTAAAATGAGACGTATTGGTTTATAATAATAATATAAATAATAGATGATTTATTGACCAAGAAAGTTATATACATTGATTGATTCAGTATAAAACATGTCTTGGTTTACAATAACTAGTATGAATTAAAATTGGATTTATCCCCAAAATTTGCATAATTAAAAATAATATGAAAATTAAAATGATGAAATATTTAAGAACATATAAAACATATTAATAAATATCAAGTCTCTCTAGTTTAAAGCTGGTGGTGGTAAGCTTAGTTCCGTCTCTTTTCTCTTAGGTCGTTTATTCTAGCAGTTGACGGCGGGACAACACCTTGAGCACGACGGTATGGCCCTTGAGCAAGACGGTATACGACCCTTGAGCACGACGGTATACAACCCTTGAGCACGACGGTACGACGGTATACGACCCTTGAGTACGACCTGTGGCCACATTAGCCTAGCCATCAAACGAATGGTCGTACCGTCGTCCACAGGGGTCATACATCGTGTACTACGGTCGTACCGTCGCAGTCCTTAAGTATCATATTGTCTTGCACAAGGATCGTACCTTTGTTCTATGAGATTGTATTGTTTTGCTACAGGGTCGTACTACCTCGTGCTCTACGATAGCAGCGTCGTGCTTAGGGTCGTACTCTCGTGCTCAGGGTCGTACCGTCACTTGAAATACCAAACAGGAAAAATATATAGAGCTAATCTCATCAGGTTACAACAGACAGGGGGCCTTCCTCCCTCCCTGCTGTTAATTCCGTTCCCAACGGTTATGGCAACAGCTTGACGAAACAGCCTCCACGAATTAAGCTGTTAATATCAAGTTAGATTCACACGCACGAAATACTGACTTAATTCTCTGTAACTTTATTAATGTGTGGTCTGTTATCATGCTGGACTACGTTTGTGCAGTGGAGAATGATAACACGAATTGAACTACTACTTTATACAATAATATTCCCTAAACATCATGGAAATATTAACATATTAATGTTTTAAAGAACATTTTAGTTTTAGTAGATTAATGTACAGGATTTTTTGTATATATACCATTAAAGTTAAAGAAGCTACATATATCAGGTTTTGGACAATGTACACTAAAAGCTGTTAGTATACATATAACAATTACAATAATGACTTTACAAATAACAATATTGTACGAAAACAATTTGTGGGTTTGTGTTGACGACTGTTCGATCAAGAGAGCTTGTGTTGTGTCAGTATCGTATAGTTTTGAGGGTCGAGAGACCAGCCCGTGTTGATCTGTAAAGTCTGCACCGTATGAGATGGCTGTGGCTCCCCACCGCTGCTGCCCCGCTCTGAGATGCAGGTAAAAAACACACGGTTAGCCGTGTGATCCAGCTTTCTCTCGGCTCGTCAAGCTGACCATGTTATTGTAAAAGGAAAAAAAAAATGTATTATGGCGATCTGATACGAATAGCTATATTTACTTGAAATATCTTGCCCATTTATGGCATTTGTGATTTTCTCTGTGATTGAATGATGGTGAGATGAAGGAAAATGGTCACCAGTAATTTCTAATAATTTTTTCTTTCTTTGGTTCCAGCGTTGGCTCTGTTTACGTTGGCCTCCGGGTCTTGCTGTCACGCGGGGCACATCGGCCTCCACCAATCACCGGCAGCAACCGGTGATGACGTCAGGGACAGTCACCCAATCGCGAAAAGCCCCCAAGCGCTCGGGTCCCGCCGCAAGTTGACGTCACAAGTCGACCCTCAGAGTCTGGTTAAAATCAAGGTAAATAAAGGTCATTATACCTTCCCCGAGGCCAGTACCCGACCTGATGACGTCACGGAAGTCAGTACCCGACCTGATGACGTCACGGAAGTCAGTACCCGACCTGATGATGTCACGGAAGCCAGTACCCGACCTGATGATGTCACGGAAGCCAGTACCCGACTTGATGACGTTACGGAAACCAGCACCCGGCTTGATGATGTCACAGAAGTCAATACCCACACTACTGACGTCACGGAAGTTAGTACCCGGCTTGATGATGTCGTAGAAGCCAATACCCAGCCTCATGTTACTACGGATGTCAGTAACAGGATTAATGTCACGGAGAGCAGTACCCTTCTGAATGACGTCACGGAAATCAATATCGTGACGAATGACATCACAGAAACCAAAAGTTGGCTTGATGTCACGGAAGCCGAAACCTGGCTTCACACAAAAGCCAGTACCCAGCTTAATGACATCACTGGGCTGGGCAACGTGGCGCCCAGCATCATGTTTGATGACGTCACTGAAGAAAGTTTCAGCGTCAATGAAGTTGCAGAAACCCGGACGCGGGTTGGTGACTTGGAAGTCGGAACTCAGCCTGACGACATCCCAGAAACTAGTACTTGGCCTGACGTCACAGAAGCTATTCCTAGACCTGACATCGGGAGACCCGTTGATCGTCTTGACATCACAGAAGCTAATACCCTGCATGACGATGTCACCCAGCCTGATGGGGTCATAGATGCAAGCATCCGACTTCATGATGTCAAGGGGGCCAGTACCTGGCTTGGTGTTGGTGATGATGATGTCACGGAAGCCAGCACCCTGCTCGGTGACGTCGGGGAAACTCTCGATGGTGTCACGGAAGCCAACAATCTCACGGACATTTCCGATTCTTCCGACGGCTTGGGCAAGGGAGACGGCGAGACGACCGGGGCTCTGACGACCCTCACCAGGAGCGACATCATGGACGACCACGGGTTCCTGGTGTCTCTCCCGGAGGAGGAGAAGCTGGACGAGGAGGACGACCTCAGGATCTACGAGGCCGTTGTCACCAGCATGGCCAAGTGGGAGCTGCACAAACTGCAGAAGATACACAAGTGAGGTGCTTCTCTGGTCAGTCGGTCGGTCGACCGAGCTAGGCTTTGGCTACTTTGGCTAACCTAGGACTACTTTGGCTAGCCTAGGCTAGGCTTTGGCTAGCCTAGGACGTGTAGTCATGTCGGATATTTTAGGATTTCTTTTATTTGTATCCCGTTAGGTTTCCCTTCCGGTGTTTTGGGTTATAGAAGGCTGTTTTGGTTCTTATGTTTTTAAGTTATTATTAAGTTGATTGATTATAGTAGGATTTGGTTAGGTTAGGTTGCTATGGTGATAATGTGTTATGTTAGGTTGCTGTGGTGATACTGTTGTGATAGGATTTGGTTAGGTTAGGTTGCAGTGGTGATACTGTGTTATGTTAGAATATGGCTAGTTTAGGTTAGGTTGCAGTAGTGATACTGTTTTATGTTAGAATTTGGCTGGGTTAGGTTGTTGCTGTGGTGATACTGTGTTATGTTAGGATTTGGCTAGGTTAGGTTAGGTTGCTGTGGTGATACTGTGTTTTGTTAGGATTTGGCTAGGTTAGATTAGGTTGCTGTGGTGATACTTTGTTATGTTAGGATTTAGTTAGGTTTGGTTGCTATGGTAACAATATGTTACGGTTAGTTTGGTTCTGTTGTGTCAGGGTTTTGGTCAGGTTATGCCATTTTCTTATGGTATGTTAGGGTTAAATCCTATTTCAGGTTAGGTTAGAATTTAGAGTGTTTAATTAAACAAACCGTTAACTTTTCCCTCTTTGATTTCGGTTCATTTAGTAACCTTATAGGAAAATATAGATTATTAAAGTAGCAGTTGGGATACCAGACAGACCATCATATTCCAGACTTCCAGATAATAATTTTCTTAGAGTTCTCTAAAGATGGAATAAGTCGTAGAGCGAGAGGAATGAACTGTTGAGACTCAGAAGTGAAGGGAAGGTGACAGACAAATTGCGGACTTGATGAGACATATATGTAGAACGGATCTCGTGAAGGGGCTAAAGGTGAGGTCACACCTCAACACCATTATGGCCGCTGAACATCAGAGGGCAAATATTAAAGTAGGCTGGTACTTTAGGACAAATCTTTACGTATACTTTAATAATGCATCGTCAGTTGATAGTTTACTATATTAACTTGTTTTCATGTCAGTGTTAGTTAGTTTGTAAGGCTTTGCAGAGGATGGAAAAGTTTGGTGCGGATTGAAAGCATGTAAATGATTGATGAGGAATTTGATGTAGGCGAGCTTTAAGGAGTGTCAAGGGTATGTGTTGAGTGTGGATAACTGCCCATGTCAAGGCTTGTTGACTTAATTCCATTTTATTATTTTTTCTGGTGAGGTCAGAAAAATAATTTGGTTGGAGCCAGAGAATATATCAAAAAAATACTCCATGATAGACTAGAAGTATTCATCTAATTTGCCTTTTCGAATTTCATGTAATGTATTATTCTTTTCAACATCTGAAGCAATATTAAACTTTTCATGTCTTGCTCGAATCATAAATGCTAACTAGATTTTCTCAATATTATAGAGCGATGCTTGACCTTAGCAGATCTTACACTTACTGACCTTCTTGGAGTTCACCAAATGCAATGTGACCATTATGGATTCTACACAACAATTCAGACCCGAAACACTACCTGACCTTCATAGCCATTGCAGACTATTTCCTAACCTTGATGGATCTTACACGGTACAGCTTGAACCTTACAGAGTGCACCCTGACCTTGGTGACCTTATAGAGAATCCGTTGATCTAGATAACCTTACAGAGTACACATTGAGTTTGATGACCTTACAAAATACACCCTGATCTTGGTGACCTTACAGAATACACCCTGATCTTGGTGACCTTACAGAATACACCCTGATCTTGGTGGCCTTACACAATACACCCTGACCTTGGTGACCTTACAGAATACACCCTGATCTTGGTGGCCTTACACAATACACCCTGATCTTGGTGACCTTACACAGCACACTGACCCTACTTCGGCAGGAAGCGCGTGAAGCGTGACGAGGAGGTCGTCTGCTACATGGACCTGGGCTGCTTCAGGGACGAAGGCCCTTACGATTACCTGGACATGTTACCCTCCCCCCCGGAAGAGGTGAGTGACCCTGGCACTGTCCTGATGGGTGGGTGAGTGATCCTGGCACTGTTCTGGAGGGTGAGTGACCCTGGCACTGTCCTGAAGGGTGAGTGGGCCTGGCACTGTCCTGGAGGATGAGTGACCCTGGCACTGTCCTGGAGAGTAAGTGACCCTGGCATTGTCCTGTAGGGAGGGTGAGTGGCCCTGGCACTGTCCTGGAAGATGGGTGAGTGACCCTGACACTGTCCTGGAGGATGAGTGACCCTGGCACTGTCCTGGAGAGTAAGTGACCCTGGCAATGTCCTGTAGGGAGGGTGAGTGGCCCTGGCACTGTCCTGGAGGATGGGTGAGTGACCCTGACACTGTCCTGGAGGATGAGTGACCCTGTCACTGTCCTGGTGGATGGATGGGTGACCTTGGCACTGTCCTGTAGGGTGGGTGAGTGACCCTGACACTCCTGGAGGATGGATGGGTGACCGTGGCACTGTCCTGGAGGATGGGTGAGTGACCGTGGCACTGTCCTGGAGGATGTGTATGACACTAGCACTGTCCTGTAGGGTGCGTGGGTGACCCTAGCACTGTCCTGGAGGATGGATGTGACCCTGGCACTGTCTTGGAGGATGGGTGAGTGACCTTGGCACTGTCCTGGAGGATGTGACACTGGCACTGTCCTGTAGGGTGGGTGGGTGACCTTTGCACTGTCCTGGAGGATGGGTGAGTGGCCCTGGCACTGTCCTGTAGGGTGAGTGAGTGACCCTGGCACTGTCCTGGAGGGTGAGTGACCCTGGCATTATCCTGGAGGATGTATGGGTGACCCTGGCACTGTCCTGGAGGATAGGTGGATGACCCTGGCACTGTCCTGGAGGATGGGTGAGTGACCCTGGCACTGTCCTAGAGGATGTGTATGACAATGTCACTGTCCTGTAGGGTGTGTGGGTGACCCTGGCACTGTCCTGGAGGATGGATGAGTGACCCTGGCACTGTCTTGTAGGGTGAGTGAGTGACTGGCACTGTCCTGGAGGGTGAATGACCCTGGCACTGTCCTGGAGGATGGATGGGTGACCCTGGCACTGTCCTGTAGGGTGGGTGAGTGATCCTGACACTGTCCTGGAGGACGACTGGGTAACCCTGTCACTGTCCTACAGTTACTAACAGTGTCCCGCCAACGTTACCCTATCCCACAGGTCAATACGTTACCCTACCCCAAAGGTCAGTACATTACCCTACCCCCACAGGTCAATATGTTACCCTACCCCTAGAGGTCAATAAGTTATTCTACCCCCATAGGTCAATACGTTACCCTACCCCTACAGGTCAGTACTTTACGCTACCCTCCATAGGTCAATACGCTACCCTACCCCCACAGGTCAATACGTTACCCCACCCCAAAGGTCTTTACCGCAGGTCAATACGTTACCCTACCCCACAGGTCAATACATTACCCTACCCCCACAGGACAATACGTTACCCTACCCCAAAGGTCAATGCGTTACCCTACCCCCACAGGTCAATACGTTACCCTACCCCCACAGGTCACTAAATTATCCTACCCCCACAGGTCAATACGTTACCCTAACCCCACAGGTCAATACGTTACCCTACCCCCAAAGGTCAATACGTTACCCCACCCCAAAGGTCTTCACCGCAGGTCGTCAATACGTTACCCTACCCCACAGGTCAATACGTTACCCTACCCACACAGGTCAGTACGTTACCCTACCCACACAGGTCAGTTCGTTACCCTACCCACACAGGTCAATACGTTACCCTACCCACACTGGTCAATACGTTACCCTACCCACACAGATCAATACATTACCCAACCCCCACAGGTCAGTACGTTACCCTAACCCCACAGGTCAATACGTTACCCTACCCCCACAGGTCAATACGTTACCCTACCCCCACAGGTCAACACGAGGTTCCTGCTCTACACTAGGGAGCGGCCGGACCGGGAGAGGGTCCTGAAGCCCCAGAACATCTCCAACATCCTCAGCTCCCACTTCAACGCCTCCAGACCCACCAAGCTCCTCATCCACGGCTTCGGCTCCTCCTGCTTCAGCGTCTGGATACGGGAGATGAGGGTGGCCATCCTCACTATGGTGAGTACGACCTCTACTGGGATGTGTGGGAACTACCCCGTCCACCCCACACTTGGCTGTGTGTGTGTGTGTGGGGTATCCGAACCTCAGTACCCACACCTGATCGTGTGGGAACTTGAACCAGGTACCCACAGCTTGGTCTTTCCCCAGTACCCACAGCTTAGGGTCTTGTCCCAGTACTCACAGCTGGGTCTTGCCCCAGTACCCACAGCTGGGCCTTGCCCCAGTACCCACACAGCTAGTTCTTGCCCCAGTACCCACACAACTAGGTCTTGCCCCACTGCCCACAGTTGGGTCTTGCCCCAGTACCCATGGCTGGGTCTTGCCCCAGTACCCACAGCTGGGTATTGCCCCAGTACCCACACAGCTGGGTCTTGTCCCAGTACCCACAGCTGGGTCTTGCCCCAGTACCCACAGCTGAGTCTTGCACCAGTACCCACAGCTGGGTCTTGCCCCAGTACCCACAGCTGGGTCTCGCCCCAGGTAGCCACAGTTGGGTCTTGCCCCAATACCCATAGCTGGGACTTGCCCCGGTACCTGCAGCTGGGTCTTAAAATGATTTACATCCTCCCCAGTACTTAGAACTGGCTCTCAAGTGGTCACCCCGGCCACTGCAGCCCATGAGAGAGGGTTCTGTTGCCCCAGTACCTTCAACTCTGCCCACCAGTATCTTCAGCTTTCTGTTAGTAACATTCACTAATTCCCAGTACTCACAACCTGCGAAGAACTGCACTGGTTTGCCTCACCCCCCAGTTCCTACAGCTTGCTCTTATACACACACACACACACACACACCGATTCAGTATGCACAAGATCTTGGTAAAACATACCTAGCAGCCCCAGTACCCACAGGGATCCGTTTAGGGACACATGCCTGGCCCCAGTACCTCCTGAACACATACAACAGTACCTTCAGTATACTGGTAGCTCCCAGTACTCCTCTACTAGTAGCGAGAGACGACCTGTTACTGGGTATGTTAACTGCATGACAGAAACATGTACAACCTCCCTGAGTCCCCATTACACTCCCAACCCTCTCAGTAAACACACCATACACCCCACTACACTCACGAACCTCCCCAGTACACACACCAGCGACCCTTCCAGATAAGTCATTTGTAATGATAACATCATGAGAGACAATGAATCCCTTTGGTCTGGAGTGGGAGTATGTTGAAAGTTTTGTAAGTGTGTTTGATCCAAGCAATGATTTGGAGTGCCACAGCCACACCTGGGAACAACCTTGGCTACACCTGGCTACACTGTGGGCACCCCAGCACCACCACACTTACCTCCACTTGTAGTGCTACACTCATTACCCAGTTGCTACACAGACCACTACACCCCAGGTTGTGCCACAGCCTAGTACATAAGCCATTACAACTTAAAACACTCGCCAGCACCACCTGGTACACAGACCACTACAACCTTGCTACACTGACCACCACAACCTTACTGAACCCAGCTACACAGGCCGCTATAACCCTACTGCTACTCCTACAGATGGACGTCAACATCATCTGCGTCAACTGGCAGAAGGGAGCTGAGGTGCCTAACTACGTCAGAGCTGCCAGCAACACCCGGCTCGTGGGCCGCCAGGTACGTCTTCACTAGTGATACTAGTGTCTTCCTTGATGCTGATAGTGGCTCTCTACATCATCACTTAGGTCACTAGTGTCTTACCATATGTTACCAGGTCATTCACTGATTTCACTGGTTCTTCCTGTAGGTCTCTTGTGTTACTAGTCTCCTCCTGTAGCTCATTAGTGTCACTATTCTCCTCCTGGTGGTCACTTATGTCACTATTCTCCTCCTGTCGGTCACTAGTGCCACTAGTCTCCTCCTGTAGGTTACTAGTGCCACTTTTCTCCTGTTGGTCACTAGTGCCACTAGTCTCCTGTAAGTTACTAGTGCCACTTTTCTCTTCCAGTAGGTTACTAGTGCCACTTTTCTCCAGTAGCTCACTAGTGCCCCTAGTCTCCTCCTGTAGCTCACTAGTGCCACTAGTCTCCTCCTGTAGCTCACTAGTGCCACTAGTCTTCTTCTGTAGGTTACTAGTGCCATCAGTTTCTTTCTTGTTACTAGTAGTGGCCTTAGAGGTCACCATGTAGGTCACTACTGCTAGTAGTACCTCCTCCCTGTTGATTCTGGCCATGAACATCAAAGTGACCACATTTCTCTTCCCAGGTGGTAGTCTCCCCCTGCCTAGGTTCCTGTCTCTCCAGGTAGTCTCCCCTAGCTACGTTCCTGTCTCCGTTAACATCATTCCTCTCTTCCCATGTGACAGTCTTCCCTTGACTACATTACTGTCTCTCCCAGCACTAGTCTCCCCTAACAACATTCGTCTTTCCCTAGGTGGCCCTGCTGATAGAGACACTCAACACGTTTGTCAACACCTCGCTAGATGACTTCCATCTTATCGGCTTCTCTCTGGGGGCTCACGTGTCTGGCCATGCTGGTGCTCGGCTCAAGAACCTCTCAAGGATCTCTGGTGAGTTGGGGCAGGGGCAAGGCACCAGGCTCAGGAACCTTTGGTGAGTTGGGGCAGGGGCAAGGTACCAGGCTCAGGGACCTCTGGTGAGTTGGGGCAGGGATGGAGCACCGGGCTCAAGAAACTCTGATGAGTTGGTGGCAGGTGCAGGGCTCCAGGCTCAGGAACTTCACAAGCATCTCTCATGAATGAGTGGAAAAAAAAAGAAATCTTTTCCAGTATTATTCCAGATTTTCATCAAACTTAGTTTATATATTATCGTACATGTAGTCTCATGGATCACTGAAAAGTCTCCATTATTCCCTCATTGTATTACCACCACCCCTGAACAACTCATCTGTTGTTTATTCTTAGCTGAATCACTAGATACCATATTCTTTTCAGGTTTTGCCATTCAGCCCTTTTCCTATTCTGGAGGCAAGCCTACTAGCTTTGTCATTTATCCTAAGAAAAGTAGAGTGGATTCATGACTGTTACTGTACCCCTTTTTTTTATAAAATCCTTATATTACTGAGGAAAGTAGCTCAAAAATGGTTAAATAGTTTGCAAAAGATTATTATAGTATATTTACAAGAAAATATTGGCATGTAAGCATTTCTGAGGCCTGCTAGATAAGCTTTTGGATTCTCCAACAGGTCTGGACCCAGCTGGTCCACTGTTTGAGTCCTACTCTCCATCAGTCCGTTTGGACCATACTGATGCACGCTTTGTTGACGTCATCCACACCAATGCTGACTCCCTCCTTATGGGAGGACTGGGTGCCTTTGAGGCTATGGGACACGTGGATTTCTACCCCAATGGTGGCAGGATGCAGAAGGGCTGTGCTAACCTCTTTGTCGGTGGAGTCTCTGATATCCTGTGGCGTGAGTTTTGTACTGTGCCTTCCATTTTCATGACTTTATCATCTCTTGCCATTTATGTTTCTGTGGCCTGTTATTATTTTGTGTTATATCTTGTCTTGCATTCTTATTGTTCTGTTTTCTGTCACCCTACGTCATCTAGATCTTGCATCTTCCATTATTATTGTTCTCGCTTTTCAACAACTTTGCTTGAAATTATCTTTCTGAAAACCCTCTCACATGCTTTTTCAAACTGTTTTCTTTGAAGTCCCTTTTATTAATGTCATAATTCCCTCCACAAAACTTTAAGGATGTATCATATCTAAACCTGTATATCACATGTCGTGCTAATATTATATCCCTTTTATTTACATCATATTATGACTTGCTAATTCTTACTATGTACTCTTCAATATTTTTTAAAAATTATCCAATACCTCTCCCATAACAATCTTATATCCCCAAACAAATGAAAATTTTAGAAATTTGTTTTCATTCTTAAGCTGTTTGACCCATTGTCCACAGAAAAGTATTGTTACAAATTTCTAAATGCTGTAGATGTGACATTTGAAAATGTCTTAAAGAAATTTGCTTGGAAATGTTTGCCAAGGAATGTGATATTTACCACACATGTTAAAGATCATCTGAAATGTTATACATTTAAAAGATAACTTGAATTACTTAGTTTCAAAACATATTCTGATATTTATTGTATATTTTAGTGTGTTTTAAGATATCCTAAGCATTCCAAAGTACATGTAAGTGATATGTTTAAAGATCTCTTTTCCTTCCAAGATATGTATGTTCTCAAACATGAGGGTTTCCAGTCATTATTGTAGCAGAAAGTTGAATTACAAATAGTGGCAGGAGAATTCTTATAATTTTTGTTAATTAATCTGTGTGGTCATAGGTGCATGTGTGAGAGGGTACTAGTGGCCAGAAGGAGTGTGGGTCTAGTAGATCAGTCATGCAGTCAAGATAGACTTCAGGTCTTATCAGCACTTTCAAGAGGCAATGGCCATCAGCTGTATACCAGTACTACCAGTACCATACCTTCCCACAGCTACATGGGAAAGAGGGTGTGAAGGGAAGACGATGTGCAGTACCTGTTTCCCAGTGCTTGTGGACCACATGTTTTTCACTGCCCACAGGGCTGAGAGGCATTACCTGTGTTAAAGTACTACTGGTGTCCCTTATCTTTTATTGCTCTAGAGCTGAATGGGAGTACTTATGTCTTAGTATAATGGTAACTCTGCTATCTTCTACAGCCACTGAGGGTGATGGTCGGTACCTGTGCAACCACCGGCGGGGGTACAAGTACTATCTCAACTCCCTAGCACCTATCTGTAAGTTCCCCTCCTTTGTGTGTCGTGACTATGAGACCTTCATGAAGGGGGACTGCTTCCCCTGCACCTCCTGTGGCAACATGGGCTACTTTGCTAACCAGGCTGAGGGGCGAGGTCCACTCTATCTTGTTACCAGAGACACTGAACCTTTCTGTGGTAAGTACCAGGTACATTCGTTTTTCTTGGGGTAGGAAGTAGGCTCATACAGTCCTTTATGGAAAGTATTAGCCATTTTCACCTGTTCTGCTGTCTCTATAAGACACACTCGAACTCTCTTTGGTAATTCCTAAGGCTTCCATCCCTTTTTCAGTAGGTTTCAGGCACATCTGCAGTAGTTAAAAGGAACATCCAACCCTCCTATAACAGTTACCAGGCATGACAAGCTTTTCTTCTGCGTCAGATAGTAGAGAATCCACCTTTTGCGAGGAAGGTACCAGTCTCACTCACCCTTCCCAGAGTAGATACCTGGGGTGGTCAGTGGCTCACTTGTTGTCATGTTTCTTACATTGGTAACCAGATGTCTTGCCTTCAGAAGCCAAATGTCTTGCTTTTCTTTTTTCTATAACCAGGTAGTTTCCCCTAGTAATCAAGTAAACTTCACCCATAATCAGGTGGCTTGCCCCATAAGGAATTATTTTTTTAACAAAAAAGGTGTTTTTCCTCTTTAGCTAGTTAGTTATCATACCACCTTATAACAAGGCACCTAGTTCCTATAACTAAAATCCTTTCCCCTGTAACCAAGTGCCTTTTCACCATAACCATTTAGATTACCCAGTAATCTTATCTCTTGTCCACATACTGCAGTGTGTTATCAACATGATCAGCCTACTTCATATCCTTTCATGATTGTTTACTGTCATAACCTGGCATTTTGTCTCTATAACAAGTCTCTTTCCTCATCAACCACTTTCCTTGCTTTCCTAGCCAGGTGTTATATCCTTATGATATATTTCTTCCCTCCCTAACCAGTTTCTTTGCTGTCATAACCAAGGTAGTTTGTCCCTTTACTAGCCACTTCCCTTGATAAGTTAATTATACAACCCTAAGACCCTTTTGAGTGAGTTCTTACAGCTCCAGGGCTGCACTCCATTCAGGAACAGGATAATAATGAACTGCCTTAGAGCAAGAAGTTCCTGATACTTTTGTGCTTTTATTTGTCCACAGACAATGATTCAGCCTCGTTGAAGGTGACTTTTCTCTCATGGTGTAACCTTTTGCAGTTGAAGCCTGTTAACAGCAACCACTTCCCTTGTTGGCATAATTATTTTGTCTTTCTAACCAATTTCCTCTGTATCATAACCAGTGGCCTTGTCTCCCCAGCCAACCAGTACAAGGTGATGATGTATCATTCAGGAGGGCCTCCTGCTGACCCTATTACCACCTATGGACGCCTTGACATCACCTTCGTGGCGGCTAGTGGCATTAATGAGACTCTTCAGCTGACCCAGTAAGTTGTGGTTTTTGATAATGCTTCTAATGGAAGTACTGTTAGTGCTGGTGATATACAGGGACACTCTGAGGGTCTGTGGTAGATGTTGGTGATGCATGATACATGGTGATGGTTCACTGTTTATGGTAAAGATATGTGAAAGTACTGCACATCTGGTTGATATATGGTACATGACTGTGCTTTGCGTTTAGGGTTTAGGAAGCACAAAGGATGTACTTGGTGTGTGGTCAAGATGTAAGGATGGTTATGATATGGAATATAGTGGTCTTACATGGTAGGTGTCACAGGATATACCGTAGTTTCACTTTGAGCAAGGTATGTGGTAGGGATACATAGTATTTGGTGGGAGTGTATGGGAGATGCTGTTCTTACATGGTGTTAGTGTATGGTATACTAGGTTAGCATGATATATGAAGGGAATACATAAAATACAATGCATGTTACATGGTACTTTATGATGGTGCATGTATTCCAGTATCTTGGCCCCATATGCTTATTTGATGTAGCATTTCTGTATGCCCGGTTACTGTGATATTATTTATTAGTACCATCTGCCTTAGATATACTGCCCTATATGGCACAAAATACCAGTGCCATATACCCTAGAGCTTTTGGAATATCTGCATAATTTGTGTGGCATCTTTTGCACCTGTATTTTGGCATCACCTCTTCACCAAAGTGACACCTTCACAACTACCTAGGAGTGACGACACAGCCATGGAGGCAGGAAAGGTGACAGTAAGGATCATGGTGCCTCACCCAGCCCTGTCAGATCTGCAGGCCATCCAGCTTCGCTACACTGCTTACCAAGGCTGGATCTACTCTGGCTTCTCTCGCTGGGCCATCGACAAGATCTCCCTAATGGACAGCTTTGGCATAATGTGAGTGATCCTTGTTTTCTTCCCTGGTACCATTATAGTCTTTTCTGTCAATACCCAACCTTCCATTGTAGATGCTATTAGAATAGCATTGTAATATTTTCCTTCTGTTAATTATCTTGTTTCCTCTCTTTTCTCATTCATCTTCCTTCTTACAGTTTTTTCCTTTCTCCTGATTCTTCTGTGAGGCAATCATGAAAGATTTAGGAATCAGTAAGACACTTGACTTTAAGAACACACTGAACAGCTAATACTATTAAGACAAATAATGATTGGTATGATAATGAGAACTTTCATAATAAGAAAAAAGAAAGCTAATTATGAAAATATTCAAAATATACAAAGGTGGAAATAAACAAATTAGAAGGAATTCATTAACATTTTGTAAGCACAACTGAGGAAATGGAACCTACGATCTGTACCTAAGAGGATCTTGTTAATAACGTCACTGTACCAAAAATAAAGACGTAGACAGAATGGAAAGAGTATAGGGTCGAGCTATTAGGATAATTCCCGAACTGAGAAACAAATCCTACAAAAACTGATAAAATGACTTGAATCGATTTAGCTTAGAAGAGAAGTTTAAGAGGTGATTTACTAAAAGTATTCAAAAATATCAAAGGCTTTAATAATCTTGATTTATCAAGTTACTTTAGACTTGATTCATATTATTTTACTATTAAAGGATACAAACTCATGGGCAAACATTTTACCTTGAATAAGGAGAACTTTTTCTTCAAGAGGGTTGCTAATATATGGAACTATTTGCCAGTTAGAGTGGCTGAAAGCAGTGCAATAGATATATTTAAGAATGGACTTGATAAATACTTCACCTCAAGTCTATGAGTTACATTATTTATCCTCTTTCGTCGCAGTGACAATTTGCAGGTTATTCTGTTTGAATTATGTGTATGCCTTCTAACATTTACTACACTACCTGTGAGTTTCTGATATCTTCTACCATCAAAAGCAGCTTTCAAAGGACCTAGTGGTCTTTTGCTGTTTGAATTCCTGTGCATTCTCCTGTTTTCCTTAGTAAGAGAGATTGAAAGGACTCAAACTCTACAGCCTAGAGAGAAGGGAAAGATACATGATAATCTAGACATGGGAGGAAATTGAAGGCATCAAGAATAATGTCATATGCTTAGAAGTGTCTCAACAAGGAAGGAACAGAATTTTTAAGTTTGCAGTAATATTTTTGAATTTACCATAAAGATGTCAACCAAATGTATACAAGACTACTACAGGAAAGACGTAAAGCCTATTTACTATACTTCCATAAGAAAATAGAAATAAGTATAGAAAAAAAAAAATTGTTATATAACTGAAGTCAATAGAAGATGAACCAGGATTGACAACACTGTAAATGAGCATTGAGCGTCGTGACAGAGAGAAATAGTCATTCACCGAGTAAGGCATGCAGTGGTATGTGTTAGCTTTGCTTATTGGAAAAATTCTTGTGAAGGTACTCATACGAAAGTAGGTACAGTATGCTATTTATATGTATCTCAGCAAGAAAGAAAAACTGTAATTGAGTGTTTAATATTACATTGGACTATGCTAAGAAAGCATCAAGCATCCTTAGCATTAAACAAAAGTTTACGAGAGCTCAATAAGAACGATAAATTACCAAGTGATGTAAAGAAATCTGATGGAAGTGATACATATACATTTAAAAGAACCCTTGGTAATTGGCTAAAAATATTTCAGATGAACCTAGGATTGACACTTACATATTGTACATGGCAGCAAAGTAAAACAGTATTATTAATCAAGCAAGATATGGGGTTATCAATGTGCACTAGCCCTGCCTAAAGGCAAAACCACATCATAGATACTCTTAGGCACTCTCTCTATTTTGACTCTCCATGTGCTTCCACAGACCATTTGGCTTCCACACTTGGCCCTACATGCAACTCTCGGAGCACATGGCTACTTCATGTAATTTTATGTCTTTCAGACCTCTGAATTTATTGCATGACCCTTCATGTTAAGCCTATACCTCACTTTACCTCATTAGTGTACCTCATCTTACCTTCCCTTTTCTCTCATATTCATATCCTTGCCTCTTTATCATTATATCCTGACAGTATGCCATATTAGTACACTAAATGCGGCCATTCTGTAGGTTGTCATTCTGCCACCGTGGGACAACATTAGTGTCAGGCAAGACCATCCACTTAACTCTACTTCCTGGTGACTGCTTGGTGAGGGATGTACCTGTTGTCACAGGCCCAAAACCCCACCAGTTTCCTGACCCCCTCAATGAGGTAAGTTATCAAAAATATGTAACTTCTTTATTGTTTTGACTCGTATATTGGTCAGAAAGTACTTAATCTCATCTCTTTCGACTTTACAACTGAATAGTAGATGATATTCAGAGCTTTTTACTTGACATATTGTATTTTTAAGGTTTTTAAGATTAGGGGCCAGTCAGAAATTGTCATGAATAAGTACTTTAGTTTTGTGCATTCTTGCACAAATCACACTTTATTATATTTATTACATAACCTCAAGATCCCTTCTCCAGGCATTCCTGTAGCTCCAAAGCTGTGCTACTTTTCAGTGGCAGAGAGAGGATAGACTCTTTTGGAGTCAGAAGTTCCTTGATGAATTGTTCTTCAAATTTACAGCCTCACTGAATCTGAATTTTCTTTTGCAGAAAAACCACAAAGAGTCAAAGTCCAGTAATGCCTATATACACATTCATATATATTCCCTGTGTGTCATAGAAGGCGACTAAAAGGGGTGAGAGCAGGGGGCTGGAAACCCTCCCCTTCTTGTATTTTCAATTTCTAAAAAGGGAAGCAGAAGAAGGAGCCAGGCAGGGAGTGCTCATCCTCCTCGAAGGCTCAGATTGGGGTGTCTGAATGTGTGTGGATGTA
>JAYMFT010401797.1:0-18867 GCA_038088735.1 Panulirus argus | reverse complement strand
TATGAAATATATATATATATATATATATATATATATATATATATATATATATATATATATATAGTGTCCCAAAAATAATTGTTCATACTCCATTTCTTTTCAGTGGCGATACACGTTTAAGGTTTATTTAGGGTACCAACATATGACACCGCCAAAGTGAAATTATCGTTTATCTGGTCGCTGAGACTAGTGTCTCTAACGGTTTGAGCACCAACAATCCGCCTCACAGTTCCTCGGGCTATCTTGAGGGAAGGACTTTTTTTTTTTCTTTTCCTTGGCTGCCACATCGTTTTGGGTATTTCACTTCTGGGCGCTGTGTTTCAAGGAGGTTGGCTCTTACCTTTATATGAAGGAGAAAGCCTTCTCTCCCAGAAACAAGAAAATACTGGCACAGGTGAGAATTTTATCCACACTGGGCGCTCTGATCGCACGATCAGGCGGCTGCTTCATGCAATACTTCGTCAGTGCCTCGCCTCGTTAAGGAGATCAAGACCTTTTGGATCTAGAAAACTTCAGGAACTTTGCTAGTTCCATATCCAGACGTCTGCAGATGGTAATCAAGGGCAGAGGAGAGGTGACAAAGTACTAAAATGTAAGTGTTACATCACCTCTGAAAATGTTTGGTAAGGCAGACAAGGTTTTCTTCCGGACACTGTATATCATTCTTTTTTGTAACCAACTTATTTCTTGTTCATTTTTCTTTTTAATGAGGCGACGCGGGCAACTGTTTGCCCTAATCAAAGCCATCTCATTAAAGATAAATATATATATATATATATATATATATATATATATATATATATATATATATATATGCGCCCGTATCCTGTATTTGTTTTTTCTTTGCCAGTTAGCCAGTCGGAAGCCATTTGTCTGCTGGCATCTCAGTCAACCCTCCTGTTATAGATCATGTCAGCTTATGACTCCAGTAAAGTACTATGTGCTCATTAATCATTACATCATCCAGTCAACTCGCTACGGTCTGTTCGCATCTCAGTCCGTCCAAGGGGAACTTATCGAGTATTCATATTCCTGTAACGCTTTACTGTACTCGTAACCTGTACTGTGACGCTTTTTGTACTCGCTCTCGTTGTTACAGGAGACTGTCGTCACCATTTCTTACAACTTTCCTGCTCTCATCCGTTACTTCTCCTTACTCTCTCAAATCGCTCTTCCGCCCAACGCCTGACTCTCCCAGATCTCTTTCTTCATTGCTTGATCTCTCGCCTCGATCTCCCCGATCTCTCACATTATACTCCAAGACCTTCCGCCTCAATCTCCCACAGTCCTCCCTCACACTCCCTTAGGCCTCTCTCTCTCTCCCTCATTCCTTGAGGTCCATCCCCTCAATTTCCCATGGTTACTGTCACATCATACTCTCCGGGAGCTCATCATTACTCTCCCAAGGTCTTCCCCCCTGCCTCTCCCATGCCCCTGCCTCTCCCATGCCCCTGCCTCTCTACTTTTTAGGTCTTCTCTCTCTCCCAGATTCTACCGTGCTCACTCTCCCAGACCCATTCCGCACCTTACCCCTCAGCCGACTGGGTCCCTCTCTCCCACGCTCTTCCACGCTCCTGCTCCCTAGATCTAAGTCCCACGTACTCACTCTTGTCGCCTCTTCCCCTCTTATTTCCAAGCCTCAACTATCACTCCACTCTCCCAGACCCTCTCCTCTCCCAGACTGTCCTATCCCCGCACTCTACCAAGACCCCACTATTCCACACTCTCCATTCCTACGGCCATGACTATTCTCTCCTCATCTCTCGCTTCCCCTCGAGTCCTCCGTCCTCTGTGGGAGGAAATAAGGAGGAAGAGAAAAAGCCATATAAACAGCCTCCAGGCCGAACTGCCGCCCATGGAGAGAGGGGGTAGAAGGGGGCCCTTGAAAGGGGCCTGGGGTGGAGGTAGGGGGGAGGTGGGTATGGGGGTGTCCGTGGTTGGTGGTAGTGGCCTCTATGCAAATGCAGTGAGTCTACTCGAGCGCGACGGAGGCTCGCGCGCTAGTCGGTCGGCCATGGCGACATTATTCACGATAAATTTTTTCGCTGCGGATAAACAAGGAGGATATTAGGATAGATGTCGCCCCCTTCTGCAGGAATGAAGGAGATGTTTACGGTAAGGAAGATTCTCGAGTCGGTGGGAAGAGAAATGAGTTTTCAACTTTTCGCTTGTTTACTGCCATTCCATCTTTTCCTCTTCCTCCATTCTTTCGTCACTTCCTGCACCCATCCCTTCCTCTTCGTCTGTCTGTTCCTCTCTCCGTCCATAACTAGATTCTTCTTTCTTCTTCCTGTTCCTTCTTTCTCCTATCATCGTCCATCACTTCCATCTTCCTCCTCCTTCCACTGTCCATCACTTCCTTCTTTCTCTTACTTCTATCGGCCATAACTTCATCCTTCCTCTTTATGCCACCGCCTTTCTCTTATCTCTTCCTTATCCTTCCCTCTTCCATCTTTTCCATCATTCTCCTCCTTCTATCGTCCATCACTTCGTTATTCCTCTTTCTTCCACCGTCCATCACTTCACCCCCCCTCCTCCTCTTTCTTCTTCCTCCTTCTTTCACCAGTTCCTTCTACCGCTTCTTTCCTTTATCCGTTCCTCACCTCTCCTCCTCCTCATCCTCTTGCCCATGAGAATATACACGACACGATAACGATACGCTGGCCATAACTAAACGTCCCAAACATCCACGTATTTATCATACGGTGGGGAGGAGATATTCATAATATTTTTCCACCCCAAGTCTGATTTGTGACGTTAGCGGTGGTCCTGGGGAGATGATGATGATGAATTGGCCAGGGTGGGGAGGCGCCCCCTAGGGTGACTGATTGGGTCCCCGGCAGGAGACGAGATCTGTCTGGTTGCGGAAGGATGTCTGGTGTCGTAATTACAATAAAAATGATAGTAGTGGTAATAGAAATAATAATGACAATTATAATAATAATAAGAATAACAATAATGATTATAGAAATGGTATGATTGTAATAGCAATGATGATTAATAATGAGATTACCGATTTACTGAATTAACTACAGCCGAAGACTCGATATATACAGAATTATATATATATATATATATATATATATATATATATATATATATATGGGGGCTGTCGAAAATTTATGTATAAACAAAGGGGCTATAGAAGAGAAGGTGTTAAGTTAAAAAGGCTTCCCTCAATGACTGGGATGGGCTTGTTGTCACAGCAGTCTGTACCAGCCGGGCTGAGTCGGAAGCTGTTGTGGTGTCGAACTGTAACGCGTGGAAGATGACTCTCTGTTCGCAGGATATGACGGTGGCGGGGATGGTGCAGTACCTCAATCCAGAGCTGTAGGATGTTGTGCAGGTCATGGTTGGAGAGCGTCGGTGTGTTACATCATCTAAACACAGTTGTTGATCAAGTTACTGTTGGTTGTATCTATACAGTAACTGTGCAGTGTATTGTATACAGTGTGGTTGCTGGTTGTATAACCTCACCTAGATGAATGTGACTTGGTTTTTTCTTCATGAGATCATCTGGCAGTTAGCTGCTGTGAGAATTAGACAGCAAGCCATGATTATCTCTTGTTTAGCTGTGAGAGTCAGACTGTTAGCTGTGATTATCCGGTGGTTAGCTGCGACAATCCAGATTTTGTTAGCCGTGATTATATTTTTAGCTGTTATGATTAGCTTTGTTTGCTGTAAATAACTAATGGTTCGTTTTCGCGACTGGATCGCTATTCACGTCTTGGTTGTGGTGATAAGATGGTTAGCTTTGTTAGTCAGACTGTTAGCGATGATGAATTGTTGTCTTGCCTTCCCGATTCGTTGTTAGCTTTGACTGCCTGATGACTAGTTAGCTTTAGCAGTATGAATGTTAGTCATGATTTTCACATTCTGTTTGTAGATTATCTTGTGGTGAACTCTAAACAATCTGGTAGTTATCTGTGATTATCTATTGGTTAGCTGTGTTTATCCCGTCGTTAGCTGTAACTACTTGCCACTTAGCTCACCCTTCGGGCGTGTCCTCTAACGAGTTTGGCTTGTCAGACGTCGATAAGACCTCTGGAAAATGAAGCAGCTTGTTACGTGAAGGAAACTTGGTTTAGCTCCCTTGTGTAAGACGGTGCAGCGCCTTGGGTACGACGGTGCAAAGATAAGCTATTGAATAGTGCCCCCAGCGACCAGCCGTGGTTGGTTAGATAGTGAAAGGCCACATAGCTGAACCGTAAGACAGTGAGTGTCAGGAAGTTAGTCTGTACTGCTATGACTAGTTTGATTTCCTGTGCACTCCACTTGAGCCAAGATGGTGCCAGCGTCTTTACATCGTCGCCCGTTGACAAGGAGGGTGATAGGGGTACTTGGAGGACTGATCCTAACAAGGTCACGGACATAATGCTCTACGACAATGGCACGCAGAGGCATTGCTCTACCAACAACGTGTTCTGTGGTTATAATGCTCCATCGCCACCACAGGCCACGGTCATAGTGATCCATCACCATCACATGTCACGGACATAGTACTCCAGCACCATCACGGGCCACGGACATAGTGCTCCAACACCACTATAGGCCATTGGCACTATGCTCCACCACCATCACGTGACACGGACGTAATAATGCTTTACTACCGCCATCCACCGCAGACATAGTGCTCCACCGCCACCACAAACCACAGACCCGGTACTCCCTCTACCACGGACATCACGATTCACCACCACGGACATGATGCTTCGCCGCAACAGTTATAAATCTCCACCACCATGGACCACGGACTCAGCGTTCCACAGCGCCGTGTGCCACGGACATAATGCTCCACCATGGACGACCATCACGGACCACGGGTGGAGGCCGCGGGTCCCGGCGTGGTAAGCCCGACCCTCTGTTGCCTCACACGAGTGGAGCGACAAATTGCCTTAATAACGCCCAAGACACTGCCTATGGAACGGTTAGACATTCTTCTCTCTAGGAGGCGTTCGTGGGCGTGATGGTGAGGCGGTGTGGCCGTGGTGATAGGATGGTGTGGGCGTGGTGGTGTGGGCGTGGTGATGTGATTGGTACATGTTTGTAATGGGAAGACAGTTTTACTCTTGTGTTGCATATATGTCCCATGTTTTTACTTTTTTGTACACACACACACACACACACACACACACACACACACACACACACACACGCCACCCTAAGCCAAGTAGCTATCTATCAACCGGGCCCTGAGAGGAGGATGAACAGCTGCGTTGGCTATGGGCCAGCTACCTCGAACCATGACTCTAACCCGAGTGGGCCTGTACGTGAATCATGGTCAGCAACGACAGCCACTCCACCCTAGACGCCCGCGATGATGAGGGGGCGTGGTAGTGGTTAAAGGGGTGGTTTGGGCGTGGTGGCGTGAGCCTGGTGATGTAGTGGTGTTAGCGTGGTGGTAAGATAATGCTGGAGTCGTGATGAGTTGGTGAATACCTGATGATAACGGTGATAGTGATGTAGTGGTGTAGGCCACATGGTGAGGATATGATGGAACGGTGATGTAGTGGTGATGGTATGGGCGTGGTGGTGATGGTGTGAGCCTGGTGGTGATATTAAGGGCGTTATGGTGATGGCAGAGACGTGGTGATCAGGTATATATCCATTTTGACTGACTGATTCGTAAAACTTATGTCTTTCTACCATTTTTCTTTGTCTCTATTATTTACTCTTATTCTCTCGAATTATCAATACTCGTCTGTATAACCCTCATAGTCATTAAATTTCCGTCTTTGTTACATTAATGTGCTTTGAATCATCAGTTCTTTTATCTAAGCTCGTATATTCATATTGTAAAGGTAATTTAAGCCTAGATGACATCGAAATTAATTAGTAAATAAGGGGCAGCGGGAAACAAAATGTGGAGAAACTGTAATGACAAAGGACTCAGAATTACAATATATATATATATATATATATATATATATATATATATATATATATATATATATATATATATATATGATGGTCTCTGGCCTGTGACCTGACTTTTAAGGGTCAGATCTGATTGCTGTCATGTCATCATACCCAAGTGTCGTATCTTCGTTGCTCAAGGAGTTAATCAAGAAAATTGTTGAGAAATTGTTGGACATTAGACGCTTCTTTTCGCTGATTATTTTTATTATTAGATTGATTGTCTACCAACAGCCAAATGGTCTTTGACTCGGAATGCTTACGAAGCACATTAGTCGCAGATGGATATAGGCATCTCTCGGCAGATGCAGGCCGTTACGCCGTCACACCAAATATCTTTGTATCACATGCTAAAAACACCGCTCTAGTCAGCTGACAAATACGGTCGCAGTTTAGCTTAAAGAACTCTAGGGTTTTCAGGCGCGCTCTTCTGGACGCCACCAAGAACCGACTGAAGAAGGTACCACCACCCTTGGAGATCGGTAAGAACTGACTCGACGAGATCGTTATATTCCACACCACCGTTTCTGAGGACACGGTCTGTCATACTAGAGCACCACGATGTGTTTTGTTTCAGTTCCTTGTTATGAAGAAGCTCTGATTCCCCATCAATCAATACGACTACAAACAGACAGTCACAGTCTGGTGTTACATTACCAAGTTTAGCCACAGACTGGAAGAGACTGGTTCTCGCAGTCGGCAGCCGGATCCTCTTTGGAACAACACCAGCACCGAAGACCTCAGCCAAGCTTCGACGGAATACTTTCCAGCAAAGGACCCGGCCATCGCGGTGTCCCTCATGAACCAGCTCGTGGTGAATCCATGATTAACGACCTTTCTCGAATGCTTCCTGAATTCGGAACGGCATAAAATCTATCTGCCGCCACCACGGACGACTCCATCTCTTGCTGCTCCAGAATCCTCTTTCTTGACGACAGTCATCTGTTCGACTTCATAGAAGAAACGCCACTGAACATCTGCAAGACAGATGAGACCTAAAATGTCTTACGCAAACCTTGCTTCAGTTCCTCCTATTCTTTTAATCACATCTTCATTCAGCTGGACTGACAGGTTGATGTTACTGGTCGACGTTTTATTTAAAATTCTCGTTGGTCGTCTGTCCAGCAGACATATGGTAACGGGTTTGGATGTGCCAGTTTCTACCTGAAGTGAGGCTGTGAGCTGTCGTACCCTGGAGGAGGCTATGGATATGACAATATCTTCCTTCGCACAGCACACTCTACAGACGTTAAAGTTATACAAAGCTTAATGTTCCAGGCGGCTTACGACAGTGGGAGGGATGCCATAGGCATTGTAGCGTGGGCATAGTGATGGGGGTGTGTGTTGCAATCTGGGGTCTTGTAATTTGGGTGTCGTGGCGTGGTCGTTGGGGAAGGGAGGCGAAGGATTGGGTGTGGCGGTGCTAGCAAAGTGTTTTGATATGGCGTTCACGTGGTGAGTGATTGTGTGTTACGTAGCGTGGGTACCGAGTGGTGGAGGTGTGTGGGTACGGTGCATAAGGGGTGGTTTTATTACCTGGTGACGACAGGATGCTACATGGGGTGTGGTGTGGACGAGATATGAAGGGGCGTGGGTTCGTTTTCATACAGGGTTCTGGTTTTGGTTATGAGGGCGTGGTGGTGTAGGTGTGATGGTGGTGATGAAAAACATTGGGGTAGGCGTGGAGATTCAGACAACTCTTCGCAAGAACATGTTCGATATACTGGAACACAAAGAAAAGCCCGCCTTGAGTTCTTTCTTATAGTGACACTAAGATTACCTTCAGAGCTCTTGGAAACAGGTGTCGCAGTCCGGAGTTGCATACGGAATGGTAGTGAGTGTTTCCGGTATCATTACCGAACACTGAAGTTTCCAAGGGAACGCAATCCAGCACTCATACTTACCACCGTAAAGTTCCTCATGAACTAACTTTTGGTAAGACCGTGATTAGGACCCTCGTCGAAACCTCTGAGGACCTGCTGTTGAATAGATTCTACCTGCCACCTCCACGTAGGACTGTCGAATCCACATTCATGTTATTCATCTGCGCCACCCCTTAGCTCAGACACCACTGAACGTTTTTCAGTACAAAGGAGACCAGAAGTATCTAGCACAATCCCTAATTATTATTTTTTTCATAATGATAGCTTCATCACGTTAAGCTCGCCTGACGAAATGATGTGACATCGACAGTGACTTAAACCCTAGATGGTGAGCTACCCAGCAAAGGCATGGTATTGGGTACGTATATGAATCAAGTCCTGACTGAACTGAAGCTATGGGTCAGGAAATCTGTCCTGACACCTGCGTGTATCCCTGGAAAGACGATCTGAACACACGCCTATACATCTTCCTCCTCCTCCCCACATGAAATCTACAAACACTTAAGACTAACGTCTAATACAACTTCCTACAGTAGTAGTGATGCCATGGGCGATGAACAGGGCTGTGGTGAAGGGGGCGTGTTGGAATGAGCATTGAGATACTGACGTGGTAGATTAATTGTGGTGGTATTGGGGTCTCATAGTGTGGTGATAAAGTACGGAATGGTGTGTTGTGGAGGTGGTGGTGTGGGCGTGATTGTGTTCGTAAAGTGTGATCAGTGTAACGCAGTGGTGCGCAGGTCCGTTTGCCTGGGATGATGTAAATGATTATGGTGGTGTAATGATGGTGGTGGTCACGGTGCCTTCGCATATGCTGCACAAGGTTGTGCGGATGTGGGGAGGACGAGTTCGTATGGCTCTGGGTTGAGACCATTATTTTCATGTACACGGAGTTAACTAGGTAATGAGAGTCGTATGTTGGTGGGAAAGACTTTCATACTGGATCAATAGAATTAATTCTTGTATGTATAACGATCTGGTTTATAACTCATAAATTTCTTGTTTTCCCTTGCTTTTGAGTATACGATTTATGTTCTTACTAGTAATCAAATATGTTTTTTTGGGTACATAACTCCATGTTTGTCACTGAGGAGAGTGTGCGTATCTGACAGAAACCGTGACGAGGGACTTGATACATGACGCTGACGAACACACTGCAGCAGCAGCAGCAGGGAGAGTTCAGGTGGAGGTGGCTGCTATATCTGTGAGGCACCAACCCAGCCAGACGTAGGCTCAGTACAATCTGGAGCCTGATTTGCATGATAGCTAAATGCAGTAGAATATATTGGATTAAGCTAGTTCTCGGAGAAGGTGGGACGCTTGTACACATTTAGGTATATCTGTTGCATCTCTCGTTAATATCTTATATACAGATAATGAACCAGAGGAAAAGGAGGAGGGAGAGGGGGATATGATAGATATCGTTGTGTCTTCCTGATAACCTGGAGTAGATGGTCCCTATGCTGTAATGTGAGGGACCTCTTGGTGAGGAGGCACCAGGTCCTTAGTGTTCCTGGGACACTGTAGCGACTTCGTGACATTAGCTACCTCTGAGCACGTCCTTCAGGCGTGATGGCCTGGACAATAACCTGAACTTTCATGGGTCAGGTCAAAGATCACGCCATCATAAGTATAGGTTGTTGCTTATTGTGCTAAAGCGCTCAGTCCACCAGCCGTAAGAAACATATCATACAAACTCCACGTATATTGCTTGAATGAAGGCCTATTTCCGGCTAAATAGACGACTTTCAACAAGGATACGAGCCACACACACCAAACGCACTAGAGGCCTGAGGAAATGCAAGCCAACACATCATCATCATCATCGTACAAACGTCTGACCACAACCAAACACACGGCGTAGCGAGCGGACAGAACGAGCGTTGATCAGTATAGAAAATTCTAGAGTTTCCAAGACGTCCTCTTGTGGTCATTGTGAACGGAACGGAGTCATTACATTTGGAGATCAATATATTCCAAACAGCTGCATCTCAATACTTAGCTGATGCACAGGATTCATGATTCAAATTTCAGTCCCTTGTTTTAGTTAGACTCTGCATCCTGTCATTACACCTGCAAACAGATGTTGCACCCAGGAATTGTAGTACCCAATATGCACACGGACTGGAGGTGATTGCCTTCCGTCTCAGGTGCTGGATCCTATCAGGACCAACCTCACCACATGCGACTTGTCCAGCCCTCGGGGGAACGCTCTCCAGCACTAGGACTGGTCACCGTGCGGTCCGTCATGAACTACTTACCTTGTGATCAGTCCGGAGATTGCGCCATTGATGACAGCTATGTGGATGAGGTACTGCATGAATACAACCTTCCGCTTTCACAGAGGACTCCACCTTTTACCGCTGTGGAAACCGGTTTCTTCTCGACCATTTGCCTCCGTTCGACTTCCGAACTCGAACGCCACTGTACGTCTCTGAGAGAGAGAGAAGACCTGAAGCATCTTGCTCAAAATGTTTCGGTACAGGTCCCCCGTATTCGGTAATATAAGTTTCCTCGCGTCTGACAGAGCAAGGTGATGTTGCCGGTTGACAGTGATCTAAACTCTAGACGGGTCAGCTGTACAGCAGAGGTAATGCCACCGGGTGAGGGCGCGAGTCGGATTCTAACTCGGCTGAAAGCCGTGAGGCAGGTGATCTATCCTGCCGTCCTGCGTCAGTCCCCACGAGAGGAGGATCTGAAGACGCCCACGCCCGCCCTCACAACAAGGATTCTAAAAACACTTAAATGAAGATTAATGTACTAGCCGGCGTAGGTCTGAGGAAATGATGCCATGGGCGTTAAGGCTCAGGCATGGAGATTGGGCGTCGGAGAGTGAGCTGATGGTATGGACTCTTTTATGTTGCAGGTATGGTGATGGGGTTAGGATGGGTCAGGCATGTCGGTGTTGGCGAGGTGTATGGCAGGATTGTGTAGGGATGGTGAGGAGTGACATTACTGTTGCGTGGGTGTGGTGGCGCAGCAGCGGTGGTGAGAATGTGTCCGTGCGGCTGTGAATGTAGACCAGCTTATTGATATCCTTGGAGTTAACGAGGCGATGAGAGTTGTATCTGAGGGAAATAGTCACACTAGATGGATAGAATTCTTGTATATGTTAGGTTACAGTGTTTTACACACAAACTGTATCCCTGTAAGTAAGATGATATATGCCTTCTAGCATATACTGCAATGGCATGTGTACGTCTCTGAAAAGTGTGTATGCCTAAGAGGAGCCTTGTCAAGATCCCTGATAGAAGACGCTGATGAACGCACTGCTTGATGTCGGAAGAGTGAGGTGTGGGGCGATTGCGGTACTAAAGAAAAACCAACCCAGCCAAACGGAAACGCTGTACTGTCCAGGCATGTGATTTAACCAATAGATAAATCCTGTAGAATATTTTTGATTAAGGTAGTTTTTAGAAAAGGTAAAACATTTGTCTGCACTTAGGCATTACCGAATATTGTAATGCATCTAACATTTGTTTCTGATAAAAGCACAATATACCAAATACAGTGGGATGGTAGACAACGATGGATACCATCCACAACATGGAATAGATGGGTCTTGTCTGGTCCTCTCAGAGACTGCTTGGTGAGGCATCAGATGGTTAGATATACATGGACACATTAAGGATTTTTTGCCATCGATTCTTGAGCTCAACGATACGACCATACACTTAACCAAGAATAGTAGTGGGCCCAAGACCGAGCCTTGCGGCATGCCACTGGTTATCTTAACCCAAGGCAGAAATGCTCTTCTTGCCGTCGTCCTCAGCTCCCCTCTACTACCGTAAATCCTTCGTTCAGTGAAGGACTCGACCCCTTATTCCTGCCTGTAGCTCTAGCTTCTAAATCAGCCTCCAATGCTTAAATGTCAAAAGCTTTCTGGCAGTCCAGGAACACAGCACAGTCTGGCCACCCACATCTTTAATCTCAGGTGGGGTTCATCCCGTCTTTAAAGTCTGGGAGATTGGCCATGCATGACCTGTTTTCCCCGAAACCGCGTTGTCTACCAATTAGGTAGCTTCCCATTTGCTGCAGCCATCCATTTGCTATCTCATTATCTTTCTCGGTGTTCTCCTGCCCACGAGTATTAACGAGACTGTATCAATTAGGCATGAGGATCGGTTGGCATAAAGAAAAAAAGCAGATCTTTAGTCTCGCGCTGAAGCATGTTTATTGTTGGGGTTGAAATCCATCAGGAGCAACTCAACATTCACCGAGTCAGGATGACTACTAGATACATAAAATATTCATGCAAGATCTGTATGAAAGTGCAAGCCACAGAATTTCATGCATTGTCTTACCACATCCAACATAAAAGGCGTAGTTAGCTGACAACACGAACGTAGATCATTTGAGACAGATCAAGAGCTTCAAGAATGGGCTCGAGTTATTTAATTCAGATGTCGATGTTTTCCAAGCTACTCTTCCCAAGAACACAGGTGATACACTGGAACACTGAAGATAACTTTTGCTTCAGTTATTCATTATATTCAGTCGCGGGTTCCCTTCAGTACTTTAGTATACACATGTCAGCCTGAAGGTGCAGCATAAGTTGATCATACAGACTGGAAGTAACTGTTTCCCATTTAAGCTGCTGCCTATATTCCCCCCAGGACCACCACCACTGCCGCTGAGGACTTATCCAGTCCATGACAGAACACTTCAGCATTCGATATGGCCACCGTGGAGCCACTGTGATGAGCCCATAGTTAGGATCCTTGTCAACAGCCCTATGGACTCTGTATATTGCATCTGCCGCCTTTTACGGACGACTCCACTTCCTCGACGATATTCATCTGCTTGACATCCTAGCACAAAACATCGCTGGACTTCTTACCACAAGATAGAGAAGACCAAAACTCTTTAAGCAAACTTTGTTTCACACTCCCGTTTTATAAATGGAAAGATTCATCCTCAACTGGCCTGAAACGATAATGCAGCTTGACGACAGTAATGTAAATTCGAGATGGCCAGGTGTCCAGCAGATGTATGGCAACGGATGAGGGTGTGTTAGTGAGGTTCCAAGTGAAGTGAAGGTGTGAGGGAGGTAATCTGCTCTGCCTCCTGCACCTGTGAGAGGATATGAACACACCCATACCTTCCTTCACACCACGGATTATGTTGACACTAAAGTCAGGCAGAGACGAATGTTAAGTGCCACCTTACAACAGTAGCAGTGATGCAACGGGCGTTGTAACAGGGGTATGGCAATGGAGACGCAGCACTGTGGGTGTGCTGGTATGGACCTTATGTTATGGATATGGTGCCTGGGGACAAGTGGATTGGGTAGGCGTGGCGGGACGTAGGTGTGGTAGGTTGAATGCGGTCGCGTGGGTTTCATTGTGTGGGGATGTTAGTGGTGTGGGCGTGATGCTGTTGGTATCGTGTGATGGGGTGGTGTGGATGTGACTGTGTGGGTGGGTTTTGATACCCTGTCGTGGGTATGGTGAAGAAGGAGCATTGATATGGATGTGATGGTTTGGTATTGTGGTGAGGGCTGGTGGAGCGAGCATGGTTGTTTAAATAGGGATGGTATAGACGTGAAAGTGTGACAGTAGTGGTGAAGATAACTTAGTGCGAGGACATAGCTAAGTGGGTGTTGTAGTGTAGCAGTGATGGTTAAGATTAATCCATGTCGCTATGGATATAGACCAACGTGTTGATATACTTCGAGTTAACGAGGTGATGGGAGTTGTATGCTAGGGGAAAGACAGTCATACTAATCGAACATAATTAGTTCTTAAATAACCAGATGCGTTGTATTACTAGCATGAATTGCTTATACCTGTATATTAGTTTGGACTTTAGTATATGTTTTTGATGGCATTTACCCGTGCTCAAGTATGCCATCAAGTATGTACGTATTTGCACGCACGTCGCAACGCAGAACGTGTACCTGACGGAAGTCATGACAGGAGGCTTTATACACGACGCTGACGAACACAATTCAGCGGCAAGTGGGCTAGCTTGGGGAGGGGCTGACTGCTTTACCTGTCAAGCACCAGTTCAGCCAGACGAGGGGAAAGCACAGTCCTAAGCCTGATTTGCATAATAGCTAAATGCAGAAGAATGTTTGTGATTAAGGTAATTCTCGGAACGGGCGGGACATTTGTAGGAATTTAGGTATAGCAAAGCACTGAGACACATTACTTGTTTGGGTTTTCGTAAACATATGAACCAGAGGTAGAGAGGAGGGGAGTGGGGAGGCGGCTGATGTCACTGTGCATTGTTAACATAAAATAGGTGGCTTGTGTGGTGAGAGGTGGACGGTTGATTGATGAGGCATTAGGCAGGCAAAAAAAGCTATACATAGATTAATGTACCAGCCAGGGTCGACAGTGGGAGATGCCACGTGCATTGTTGCATGTGCGCGGTGGCAGGGGCGTGGCGGTGTGGATTTGTTGGCACGGGCGTTAATTTTATGGATAAGGCGATGGGATGCGATGGATTGGGTCAGTTCCCCAGCGCTGGAGGGAACAATTTACAGCATTTGGTTCTGACGCCCCGTCGACCCCTGTCGACAGTGTTGCAGTCTCTCGGTACCGCATGAATTCCTTCTGTCGCTTCCATGTACGACTCCACGTCCTCTGGCTGGTCAGTGCTGTTTCCTGACGATGCTCGTCTGTTTTACTTCCCATCATAAACACCAACGAACTTTTTTTTTAAGACAGAGGTGACCTGGAGCATTTTGCGAAAATCTTGATTCAGGTCCTTGTAGTTTGTAATAATAGTTTCATCACGCTAAGCTGTTTTAACAAGGTGGTGTTACTAGTCAACAGTCATTTGCACTCTAGATGGTCATATGTGGCTGGCAGTTTTGCTCTGCTACTCGCGTCTTTCCCCAGCGATAGGTTCCTGAACGCGCCTATTATCTCCGTTCACACAACGTTGTTCTACAAACGCTGAAGTCATACATAGATTAATGTGCGAATTGTCTTGCGACAGTGTGAGTGATATCATGGGCGTTGTGTTATGAGTATGGCGCTGGTTGTCGTGCGGAGTGGGTTTGCTGGTATGGGTGTTAAGGACATAGTAATGGGGCGCAATGGATTGGGTGTGGCGGTGTTGATGGGGTCTTTTGGCATGTCGTTGTCGTAGTGTGTTGGGTGCAGTGGTGTGGGTCTTCAGTTTCTGGTATGGTGTGTGTGTGTGTGTGTGAGGGGGCGGGGGGTGTATGGACGTGATGATGTAGGGGAGATGGTACCGATGCAGAGTGATTAGTGTGGTGTGGACTTGCTTCATAGGGGAGAGGGTCCACGTGGGTATAGTGTAGTGGTTATGGTGATGAGGACATGGTGATGTAGGTATGGTGATGTGAGGTAGTGAGACTGAGTTGGTTGTCTAGATGTGTACAAATTGGTGGTGGTGGTGGTGGTGGTGCAGATATGATAAAGATAGTGATAAGAGTGACTTCAATTCTACATGGGTGTGTGGATGCGGTGGTCTGGCATTGTTGGTTATAGCCCTGACAGGAGTTGTGTTGTACGTATGTTGGAGGGAGAACTATTCTACTGGATGAACAGACTTAATTTCTGGATATATGTAAATGTTTATCACTGACTAAGACTTGTTGTATTTTAGTCTAATTCCTAGTCTGATGATACATGCAAATATACATACACGCTTTTAGACATATTCCTGCACTTAGGTCACTGAGGAGAGAGTGTGTGTGTACCTGACAGGAGCCGTGACGAGATACTTTATACATGACGCTGACGAACACACTGTAACAGCAGCAGCAGCAGCAGGGAGAGTGGAGTTGGGCGGTTGCTAGTATACCCGTTAAGCAACTACACAGTCAGACAGAGGCACAGTACAGTCTGCAGCCAGATTTGCATAATAGCTAAATGCAGTAGAATGTATTGGATTAAGTTAGGTCTCGGAAAAGGCGAGACATTTCTACACACTTAGGTATAAGTGAATACTGTGCTGCATTTCTTGTTAACATCTTGTATAGAAATTATACATCAGAGGAAAGGGAGGGAGAGGGGATGATACATATCTTGTCTTGCTGATAACCTTGAGTGGATATTCCATCTTATGTGTAGGACCGCTTGGTGAGGCACCAGGCTGTATGTGCCCCTGGGACACAGTAGCGATTTGTTGACATTAGCCCCTTCAGCACCACGCTAAAACCCTTGTTTTATGTTTACCTACCCCTTAAAGCTCAGATTTATAGAGATCCTATCATACCCAAGGGTCATCATACCGCTGTGCTTAAAATTAGATATCGTCCTGTTGGTTTTTATGAATTAATATATCAGCTTGTGAGAGTGCAATCGATTTAAGAAACAGGTCTTGCGATTACCGTATAATGTTGGTTCGAATGCCCGTCTCCAGCGCAATGGCCAGTGAGCCAGACTATGATGGATCATTCACGTCAAACGTACACATACACACACAAAACAGATCATCGGATGAAAATCTCGCCTCGTCATGTAAACGTCTCGCCACCGTGTCCAAAAAAGACGTAGTGTTGAGCGGTGCAACACGAGTGTAGGTCATGTAAGACGACATTTTAGTTCCTCAAGCGGTCAGCAAAAATGGAACAGAGTTATTATACTCTGATATCACTGCGTTCCAGACAAAGCCTTCCAACAACGCGGCTTACCCCACAAGAACACTTAAAACAAGTTCCGCTTTATTCGATGTTTTAGTGAGATTGGGATTCCTTTTAGTATTCCTACAAGCAGAAGTCGCAGTCTGGAGTTGCAATATCCAGTTTGAACGTGGACTGGAAGTGATTGTCTCCCACATCAGCTGCAGGATCCTCTCGGCACCAGCAGAGCCACCACAACCAACCACCACCAATCACTTCCCAACCCTCGTGAACTAACTTGTGTCGAGTCCTTGGTTAGGAGGAACCTTGCCGGGTCCAGCAAGCAGCTGCATCACTTCAGTCTGCTGGCTCCAAGGACGTCTCCCAACTCCTGCCGTTGTTGAAACCGCTTTCCTCTCGATATTAATCTGGTCGACTTACCAACGCAAACACTGCTGAACTTCTTTCAGTAAGGCAGAAAAATAGAGCTGAAATATCTTGAGCAAACCTTTTGTTCTAGTTTCCTTATTTTGTATTCATTGTTTCATCATGTTCAGATGGCTTGACATCATGGCGCGTGACTAGTGGACAGGGGCTCAGACTCTAGTTAGGTCAGGTGTCCAAACGAAGTATGGTAACGGGTGTTGGTCCGAGCCGCATTTCAACTGGACTGAAGCTGTGAAGCGGGCAATATGTCCTGTTGACTGCGCCTATCCCCAGGAGAAGGATCTGAACACACCCACATCTTCGTTTCGACAACGTAGGAGCCACTTTTTGACTGTGGGAGTGATGCTTTGGATTTCGTGGTGGGAGTATAGTATTACGGGTCTGGTGATATTGTCTGTGCGTGGTGACTGGGCCATTATATGGACTGGGTGTGGTAGTGTTCCTCGAGTTAAATTTGCTGGCCTGGTAGATTGGTCGTGGTGGCGTAGGTCCATAATGTAATTACACATGCTGTCGGCGTGGCGTGACTAGTGTAGTGGGTGGAGTCGTTATTGCGTTGAGGGTGTGATCGTGGTGTAAGTCTGGTGGCGTAAGTACGTTGATGTGTGTCAGTGGGGGTGCCGGAGTGACGGCGGTGGCGCATCCCTCGTCATGTGTATCCCTGGGTGTTGTGTGGGTGTTTTGTGGTGTACCGTTGGTGGTGAGGGTGAGTCCATGCTGCTCTGCGTGCGGACCAACATGTTGGTATACATGGAATCAGCGAGATAATGAGTTATGTGTTGGGAGATTGACCGCCACGCTGGATGAGCAAAATTAATTCTTGCATAAATCTGTAGTATTTACTGACATGACCCACTTGCGTATTAGTGTGAATCTGGCTGTGTTTTTAATGATGTCTGACAACACGTGTATATATATATATATATATATATATACATATGCGCTACAGAGCATGTACCTGCAGGTATATCGCAGAACAGAGACAGAGGCCGTGTCAAGGGATGTGACACATGAATCTGAAGAACACTCTGCAGCAGAAGGGAGAATGGGGTGAGGAGGTGATTACTTGTACCTGCCAAGCACCAACCTAACCAAACGCTGGCACAGTACGGTCTACAGCCTGGATTGCACTGTGCCTGATTTATGTAGAATGTATTTGACCAAGGTAGATCGCAGAGAAAGTAAGACAACTGTACCCAGAAAAGTGTAGTCGAATATCCTGAATCATTTCTCGTTCGTTTTAGAGAATGTTATGACCCGAAGGAAAGTGGGGAGATGGTAGACGACACCATTGTGCACTGCTAGTGATACGGAATAGAACCGGGTCGAACGATATTACGCGAGGAACTGCTCAGTGAGGCGCTAGGGCGGCTGGCGCTCTTGGGACACAGCGAATTAATGACGTTAACCCCGTTGAGCCAGACGGCCTGACCTTGAACAGGACGTTAGGTCCTCTGGTTAGGGTGGCCAGGTCTTTGGCCTGACACCCACCCCGCCCTGAAGGCTCAAGGTTCACTGGTCACGGCCGTCATGTCTGAGGGTGATGCCGTCATGCATGAATATGTTAGTCTTGAATACGCATTTAGCTACTGCATATTGGACGGTGGGGGCGGTATGTTCTTTAAGAGAGCAAAATAATATCGACATTTTATGTCAAATGCAGCACGAAGGCTTGCCAGGGGTTATGAGTAACAACATTAAATATGCTTTTGGTTATGGACACTATCACTTTGATCTCTCAGTCTCTCTCTGTCTGTCTCTCTCTCTCTCTTTCTCCTTCTCTCCCAGTCTGTCTGTCTGTCTCTCTTTATCTCTCCTGTTACAGCTTCAGCTTAGCTGTCTCTCTCTTTCTCTCTCTTTTTTTTTACAGCTTTATCTTCACCGCGTCCCTCCCTGTTACAGTTTTTGCTCCACCCTCTTCCCTTTGTTACAGGTTTAGCTTCATCCCTGCTATTTACGACTTGAGCATTACCTCCTCCCCTTGTTACGACTTGAGCTCCACATTCCCCCTCACCACCTCTCTCTCTCTCTCTCTCTCTCTCTCTCTCTCTCTCTCTCTCTCTCTCTCTCTCTCTCTCT
>JAYMFT010401786.1:0-18868 GCA_038088735.1 Panulirus argus | reverse complement strand
CATACACTGAATATTCTTACCAACCAATCAACAACACAGTCACCCCCTTTCTTAATATATTCAACTGCAATACCATCAAATCCTGCCGCCTTGCCAGATTTCATCTTCTGCAAGGACTTATGAATGCAATTACTCTAAGGTAGATTTCTTAAATCTAATTGCCTTTCTTGCTTTAGTGATATAGTTGTAATTTCATGTAATGTATCCTGTCCCTAGCTGTCTTGTATAATGTACCAAATCAGAGCCAACCATCTCAGCCAAACTCCACAAACTTCTCCCTTGTTTACCTTGAGAACTTTATATTTCCTGGTTCAACCCACTGACAACATGTTGTTCCCCGATATACCACATCATTTTATATAAGCCTCCTTTCCTCCATCCTTCCATCTCATTCTCACTTTCTTTCTTCCTGTGTGCTTTAACAGGAGAAATAAGAAACGTGTGGAATAACCAGAGAAACATTTCGAAAAAATTGATATATGTTTGATGTCAGTCCCAGATAAATCCAGGATTGACAGTTAGGTAATGAATGTAGTAACAGCAAGAAATGGTGTTATTCATCAAGCAGTACATATGAGAATCGCAAAGCACTAGCCCTGCCTTTTAACAAAACTCATTATAGGTTCATGTTTGGAAAATATTTGGCATCATATGGCAATTCTTGGTATTACAACCTTTGAAAATGACTGAATTCTAGTGCACTGAAATACATGTACTAACATGTAGCAATTATTTGAAAAAATTATTTTGGCATGTAAAGTAAGAGACCCTTTCTCATGAGCAGCATCTTTTTTTTGTAATACTGATTTTATTCATGAGTGTATGATAAGTAATATACATTGAATGAACAACTGTACAGAACAGTGTTCGAAAATTAATTATATCTGAGAGAGTAAATTCGAAGTTCAGAAATAATTATGGCGATGAGATTAAATAAAGTGACCGAATATATGACAAAGAGGATATTTGTCAGACATGGTGGGAGAAAGGAGAAAGGGAATTCAAACTGGAGCTGGAAGGATGGAATGAAAAATATTTCTGAGTGGTCTGGGCCTGAACATGCAGAAGGGTGAAAGGTGTGCACAGAATAGAGTGAATTGGAGTGATGTGGTATACAGGTGGTGATGTGCTGTCAGGACTAAACCAGGGCATGTGAAGCAGCCAGGAGAAACTACAGAAAGGTCTCAGTAGCCTGATTGTTGGATAAGGGGGCTGTGGTTTTGTTGCAGTACACGTGACAGCTAGAGAATGGATTAAGTGATTGAGGCCTTTTCTTGGGCTGTTCATGGCACAAACGCAGGAAATGGCAAACAAATATGAGAGAAAGAAAAAAAAAATAATGTTATAGACATACACAACAGAGTTAGTAAGAACAAGAGTTGCAGAATAAACATAAATAAAAATAAGCAATTTTTTGACATCTTATTTATCACTCCACAAAATTTTTGGCAGAATAATCTTTTTATGACAAATCTTATCTATCACTCCAAAATATTTTTGGCAGAATAATCTTTCTTGGCTGTGACCTGGCAAACTCTGCTGTTTTATCACTTAACATAAATGAGAACTGCTTTGAATTTTAACACCAGTAATGGGGCACTCATCCTTTCCTCTCCCATTGTTGAGTATATGTACGACTTCAGAAGTATCATTACACTCACAGCTTGCCAATGGAAATGTGGCATTAAGTCCTCAACATTACTGAAATATTTGAGAAGTAAATGTCACATTCCTTTAGGGCTACATGTGTAGTTTTGCTCTCTATGTCAGAATCATGTACCTCCACATCAAATGCCACTGTTTCAATTCTGCATTGAGGCTACCCTTTCTGGGCAAGTCATCATGAAAGCAAGTGAAATTGTCTTAAGTGAAAAGGAATGCCATTGTCCACAAAAGAGTGCACTAACTGAAAACCTGATGATGCTTTGCTGTATGGATAATGAAATCTACTGTATTTAACTGGTCAGATGGTCCTCAAATGGGATATTCAAGGTTTATTTGTAGTAGTCTTGTGGATTCTTGGGTGAATTGTTGGCTCTATCTATCTGTTACATGTATGAGGCTTTCCTTCATGTACATCCAAGGAATGCTGCACTTCCATGGCCCCACAGTCATCCTGTAAAGATTATGCAGATGTAAAACACATCAGTGTTCTCAAAGCACCTTCAGGCCTCTTTAGCACAGACCTACTAGGTACCCTCTTAATCCCAAACTCATCTGAACATTTATGTAGCAAACAGGAAGATTGAAACTGCAGGAGTTCAGAAGTGATGCAAATGTATTTTCTGGGGTTTTAGTGAGTGTTGTACTGCTTTGAAAACATTCTGAGGGCTTCTGTTATGGTTGGAAGGAAATCTATGAAACTAGCAAAGGTATGGCGTTTGACTCATCTGGTTCTGTAGAATTTCTCAGTTCAATTCTAAGAATCAATATTTGCTGCTGTCTGACAGTTCCCCAGACAACTTCCTTAGAGAAGCATGCTGGCACAGTTCATCTGTTCAGCTGATGAACCATAGCAAAATGGCTAAGCTTTTTCAGATTATATTTGGATTCTTTCACTTAACCCTCTAATTTCAAATATTATGTTACCTGTTTCAATGTAACATTGATTTCTCATTTTTTATTGATCTATACCAATATCCTACACAATTTGTAAATGTTCTTGACAGAGATTCTCTCCAGGGGTACTCACACATGTTTGGAGCTGGATAATTCTTCCCAGATCATACAATTGTTGTATACGAAGTGGATGGTAATGGAAAATTACCTTTTATTTGAGACTTTTCTAAGTCTTTCTGTATTAAAGGAGAACTACTCACCTGACTATCATTCTTCACTGTTTTTGGACATGGTTACCAACAATACCACATTCATTCTGTGCAGTTTTGAGCAAGTATCATTACATTACTGTTGAAATGAACTTGGAGTTTGATATCAGCACCTTTAGCTCTGTCTTGCAGTAAGCCTTTCAAATTGATAATATTCACTTGGCCTCCCAGTAAAATATTCCGATGAGCACACCAGTATGACCATTTATGTTGTCTCTAGTACTAACATGTTCTTTGCTTTCTTCTCTTTTTGGATAAAATTCAGGCAAACTGCATAAAGTCTTTGCTGATTGGCATACAATCCATTTGGGCCTTAACACTTGTGCTTGTCTTTTTGAAAATTCTTCTTCTTAAAGAAGTCTTCATCATGTCTCCCTGACACACTTTTCCAGTTCCTGAAAATCTATGTCACATCCTGGTATCTTGTATTTTCTCTCTATACTGATATTCCTGAAAATCTAGGCCACATCATAGCATCATTTATGAACAAAACATAATATATACAATGCAGTAGTATTTCCTTTACGTGGAGGACAAATGGGGCACCTTGTATGGCACAATCTTAAAAATAAGTGTTCCCTTGATCATACTTAGTTTGTGGAAAAAACAGAGTATATGTTTGGTTGGAACAAATTAGTCATAAAATTCAAGCATTTATGATCGAACGTTCAATCTATTTTCAAAATTTTTCCATATGTCGCTTATAACACTATGTGACTGGTGCATGTATATGTCAAGTCTTACCAAAGGCATCTGTCTTTTATGTGGACTGGCTGTGGCTCAGTAATGCTAATGTGACATGCAAAATGAATTGGTGAAAAGTCTAGGAAATTAGAATTTGGGTGTAGTGAGTCCTAGACTGTGTATTTTATGTCTACATGTACCCCTCAACGTACTAGGTTCTAGTACACATACTTAGATTCTGTTAATTTAATGAACTTGGACATACTTGCAACTATGGGGGTACATGATATCTCATTATTTATAGAAACAAATTACTAATTAACCAGTTTGTTTATTCATCATTCAATTCATCAGCAGTTTAAGATGAATGATGACAGAATGATTTTTAAATGCAACTAAATTGGAGGTTATATCTACACAAATAACGTAGTGAATGCAGGAATAGACCATTGTACAACATACTTAACTCATATATATGTTTTTTTCACTGTTTATTAGAGGCACCACTTATAGACTTCGTGATGTCCTTTGTCAACAGAGGGTTTGACTGTCATATACAGTAATCCCTCAATTTAATGGACCTATAGGGGGAGGGGGTGTCAGTTAATGCCAAAAGTCCATTAAATGGAATGTAATCATTTTTTGATACAATATACAATAATACACATGATGCCATTTTTGAATTATAAGAATTGCAAAAATATTTGATAAAAGTCACAATTCTTTGTATACAACCTGACCACACAATAGCTTGAGGCAGACTGAGACCGAAACAAAGCAAGTATATCCCATGCTATCAAAAACAAGTATGACATGAAATGTGCATGGTGTGGTGTTTGAGATTTTATATTTTAATTTTTTAATGTATTATTATTTGCCTGGTTTGTTAAATCCAAATTCAATATCGGGGTCTGTTTAATCAAGGGTGTACTGTACTGCATATATTTACAAAGAAATGCATTGTTGGTCCTCAGTTCTAACTGTTTTCAAGAAAATATTTTCCAGTTATTTGCAAAAAGCTAGTCTTTATCATTATCAGATTTTTATCCTTAAGGATACGGGAGAAAGAAGACTACCCATGAATCTCCTGTGTGTCACTGAAGGTGACTAAGAGGGGCAGGAGTGTGAGTCTGGAAAACTGTTTCCTCTAAATTATTACTTTCCAAAAGTGAAAACAGGACAAAGCTAAGAGATAATTTTTCCTTAAAGGCTCAGTTCTCTGTCCATGATATTACCTCACTAAGGTGGGAACAGCATATCCACAAGAGAAAAAAAGTGAAACTATATTTTATGCATAGTTTTAGAGATACATTTGTTAGTTTACCAGAACTTAGTATTTGATTTGAAACTGTGGTGCTGCAATTGGTCTCATGGTTGTGAGGTGTGAAAATTCTAAGTATCACCCAAAAGAGTATGCTCATGGCATTGCTGAGGGATATGCCCTCAATGCTTCCCCTCTAGCTTTGCCACTGATGAATCAGAGTGTGACATGAATGCTGAGGCTAAGGAGACATTCTTCAGAGATGCTGAAAGATCCAACGGAGAAGTTTGTTGTAAAAGATGAAATGATTGGATGGGTGAAAATGGCAATAATGAAAGGGTGTATGGAATACATGACCTCCTACCACAAAGATGCTTTAAAGATATGCATTGTATGGGTATAAAGAAGACAAGTTGGAAAACATTATGATTGATATGTTTGTGGGAAAGAAGTATGACAGAAATAGTGTGCATGTTGTAAGATGTATGAGGGGCTTAGTTGCAGGGGCATATCTTTTTTCTCTCTAGGGTCAGAATATCCTATGAGCAATGAGAGTATTCAAGATCCCTTGGGGTTAAAAACCTCTTACCCTCTGCTTTTTGGTGGCAATGGCTCAAGCTTGTTCTGGATACACTTCCTCCAAGCAGCAGTCACCACCAGATAATGATATCTTCATCCAGCTGGCTGTCAGGCTGCACCAGGTGACCCACCACATTATTTTTCAGTTCCCCAAGACTGTCATATGTATCCAGACCTTTATATTTGTCAAACACCCTTCTGGTAGGGGCCATATTCTTTTTGGGTGTGTATGATCAAGGATTTGTGTGGAATATGTTGGGCTGTATCTAAAAGAATTTGGTTTGAGGTTGTCTCTTGTGTCAGCATAGAGAACTGTGCTAATAGCTAGGAATCTAAATTACTTACTGTGTTTTGAGTGCCAAGATAAATAGTCTGTGATTCAATTTGGATTTAGTATACTGTATAATGAGACTGTACTCCCAGTGATACAGCCTTACCAAAGGTGACTTTTCACTTGCAGTGTAAGCTTGTGCAGGCGGAGTCTGGAAGTGCCTACCACATATAAATATATATATCACCCCAGGGGATAGGGGGAAATGAATACTGCCCATGTATTCCCTGCATATCATGAAAATTGACCAAAAGGTGTAGGAGCAAGGGGCTGGAAATCTTGCCCTCCTGTATTACTCTCCAAAAGAAGGAACACAGCAAGGGGTCAAGTGAGGAATTTTCCCCCTATGGCCCAGTCATCTGTTCTTGATGCTACCTTGTTCATGTGGGAAAAGGTAAATGTATGAAGAGAAAAAAAAAAATAATTATTTATTATGTATTATACTTGACTGCTGTTTCCCATGTCAGCATGGTAGCGCCAGGAAACGGATGAAGAAAGGCCCATCCACTCATATATACAAATATATTGTTGTTCATTAAGAGAGAGCATGTTTTGGGTTGTAATATATTATCAGATAATATACTGCAACAACTTGAAAACATACTCACTCGTACAGAACAACAATACGGTAGGTCGCTTTGGAAGTTTGAATCATACTGATGTGGTATATGAGTACAATTGCAATATTGGTGACTGTCAGCCCCACCACATAAACTACATTGGACATACAACCTGCACCCTGAGCCGCCGCCTCTTGCTCCACTTACCAAGAAGGTGGAATCAAACAACATCATGTACAGAAGCATGGAACGACACTATCTATATACTACAACAACCTGAAAATATGCTTACTCGTAATGAACAACAATATGGTAGGTCGCACTGGAAGTTTGAATCATACTGATGTGGGATATGATTACCGTTTTAGTGTTGGGGACTGTCAACCCCACCACATAAACTACATTGGACATACAACCTGCACCCTGAGCTATTGCCTCTTACTCCTCTTACAAGAAAGTAGATTCAAACAACATCGTGAACAGAAGCATGGAACGAGACTAATGAGGAGATTATAGTGAATAATACCAAAATCATTACTAGTTGCAGTGATTGGACAATATGTGGTGTGAGATGGTTAGAATGAGTAAGTAATGTAAGGGTAAGAGATATGTGTAGTAATAAAAAGAGTGTGGCTGAGAGAGCAGAGAGGGTGTGTTGAAATGGTTTGGACATATGGAATGAATGAGTGAGGAAAGGTTGACAAAGAAGATATATGTGTCAGAGGTGGAGGGAACAAGGAGAAGCAGGAGACTAACCTGGAAGTAGAAGGATGGAGTGAAAGGGATTTAGAGTGGTCGAGGCCTGAACATGCAGGAGGGTGAAAGGCGTGCATGGAATAAGAGTGAAATGGGGTCGATATGCTGTCAATGGACTGAACCATGGCATGTGAAGCATCTGGGGTAAACCATGGAAAGGTCTATTGGGCCTAGATGTGGATAGGGAGCTGTGGTTTTGGTGCATTACACATGACAGCTAGAGACTGGGTGTGAGTGAATGTGGTCTTTTTTGTCTATCTATTTCCTGACGCTACCTTGCTGACACGGAGTGGTGATGCTATTTCCTGTGGGGCAGGGTGGCATCAGGAATAGAGGCGGCGAGCAAGTATGAATATGTACATGTGTATATGCATGTATATATGTATATGTTGGTATGTATAAGTCTGTATTGTGCACATATGTGCATGTATGTATATATGTGTGTATATGAGTGGATGGATCTTTCTTCGAATGTTTCCTGGTGCTACCTCGCTGACACGGGAAACAGTGATCGGCTATAATAAATAAATAAGTAAATAATGTTTTCTATACATGTAGCACAACATGCTTCACAGACACAATCCACCTCATCAGGTGCCAACAATTCACAAAGTTGTTTAAATCTTACCACAGCCACAAGGATACTGTCTCTAATCTGCCATTCTAAACAACACACTAGCCTGACCGACAGTGACCACTAAAAGGGGAAGTTGGGGGTGCGCTGTGGTTAAGGGGTATTGTGTGGAGAGGGTTGGCCTGGGTAACCAGTTGTGTGTTCGATAATTTTTCTTATGTTTTCGTGTTTTGTCAGTTCTTTCATAATGATTTGGTTGATAAAAGGATGGGCTTTGAAGTTGCCTGGGGACAAATTAAAGTTCTTGGTACTTGCAATTAAGACAGATTCAATGATGTTACAGGTAGCATAATCATCAGAGGTGTATAATATGACCACAGTGTTAATGTGTACGGGTGATTATTTTCATTACTGTGTTTAACGATCGTATTCTTATGGTCAGCCCTGCGTACTGGGTGATGGTGCCAATAGCACCTTTCAGTTACAGTTTTGTCGGATTGGCCACAGTATACATCTTTACACTCCTTACATTTGATGTCATAAGCACTCCCAATTGTTAAATGATTTGGACTACTTTTAATTAAGTTATTACTGATAGCATTATTGTACTGGAAGGCAACATTGAAAGCATTGTTTTATGTACCTGTCTTACATTAGCTAAGTTTGGAGAATAGGGCAACACTAAACATTTAGACCTATAATCATTTTTCACATTTTTGTTATTAGATGCATAAAATGTCTTCCAAGCTTTCAAGTAAGCCATGTTCACAAACCTCTTAAAATAACATAACTGCCTAAATATGTCTTGTATGACTACATTCATCCACCAGACTTATGGGATCACATATGTGTAATGCTCTTAAAAACACTGACATAACTACAGATATCTTTACAGTAAATCATTTCCCAGAAAATAATGAATATAGCTCTCAGAGTTGGTAGGCTTCCTGTAGATCTTGAAGGACAAATTATCAGATTCCCTAGTGATCAACACATCAAGAAACAACAGTTTGCCTCTTTTTTCCCAATCAGTCTTGAATTTGATGGTGGGGTGGATGTTATTTAATTCATTAAAGAAAACATCACAGTCTTGGAAAGATGGCCATAAGGACCAAACACCATCAATGTATCTAAACCAGATTTTTGGATGACTGCTGATTGAAGTTAGAATTTGAGCTCAAAGTATTCCATGAATAAGTTACTGAGTCTAGGACTAAGGGGATTTCCCATGGCGAGACCTAATTTCTGTCTATAAAAATTACCTTCATCATCTTGGAATATATCACTGGAAACACAAAGCTCTATCAAGTCAATGAAAGTTTTTATGGGCAGGGGCAGATCAAGACTGAGATCAAGTAATTTCCTCCTTAGGTATGTGATGGTTTCATCATTGGGGACTTTAGTGAAAAGGGAATTCACATTAAAACTAATGAGTTTATGATCAGGTAAATTAATGTTCCTAGCCTTGTTTACAAAATCTAAGTAATTAAAAACATGGGATGGAGAGAATTTAGCTTGAACACTGCTAATCATTTGGATAGCTCATAACCATAAGATTTAATAGAGGAGATTATAGGTCTGAGGGGATATCCATTTTTATGAGTTTTAGGGAGACCATCCTCACTGACTTCAGAATGTCCTGGTGCTTATCTAACAATTGGCTGAGTCTAGTGGTGATGGTCTTTACTTTATTGCTAAGGGGATTGGATGTTAATATTTCATATGTTTCACTGTCATCTAAAAGATCCTGAAGTTTACATCTATACTCCACTGTATTCAAAACCACAAACAGACTAGTCCTGTCTGATTTTGTGGTATGAATATCTTTACTTTTCTTGAGATTTTTAATGGCTCTCTGGAATCTACGTGGCATTAAACTACACTTGGAAATACTTTCACTGGCCTTGGCACTTAAAATTGAACTAGATACAAAATTAAATTCTTGGCTGGCATTATTAGTGGATTTCAGGATAGACTTTAGATGTTTCACACTAAAAGTATCAGTGGATTTGAAAAAAAAGGAAAGTTTAAATCCCAGAGCAAGTTTCTCATCCTAGGTTAGGGAATAGGATAAAAGATTGATGATGTTCTTATCTGGGTTTGATGCTTTTGCTCATAAACTTGTAAAAGATCTTGCCAATTTTCCTTTCCAGATGGTTCTTCTTTCTGATGATCTGTTTTTTTGCTCATCTTCTTGCTTCATTTCTATGGTTGGCAGCAATGACAGGCTCAGCACAGATGAAGGAGATTTCTCTTCTAGCATTTCTGAGGTTGTTGAAAGCCTGGTCAGAGTCAGTTTTAGCATTGTGTATGTGCTGTAGAAGAATTTCTTGCTCTATTCTGCCAAATGGAGTTTGTTTCTTCTTATGGAAGGCCCTTGGGATTTGGGTGCGAAGTATTAATTTGTTTCTAACACATTCTTGTTGTAACTTCTTGGTGTTAGCAAAGAGGTAGGCATGACAGTACTTACTAAGAAGTCTGGCAAGTGATGGGAAGTTCTGGGCATTATAAGGTGGGAACTCCATCGCAACCCTTAACTGCTGATACGTTGATCAAACTAGTATGTGATGATAGTTATGAAGGTGAACTCATCACAAACTAGTGTGATCAACATATCAACAGTTAAATTCCTCCAAGAATGCCTTAGGAACAAGACAATACTTTGCATCTTAATCCCAAGAGCTTTCCATAAGAAGAAACAAACTCCATTTGGCAGAAGAGAGCAAGAAATTCTTCTACAGCACATACACAAAGCTAAAACTGACTCTGAACAGGTTTTTAACAACATCAGAAATGCTAGAAATCACCTCCTCCTGTGCTGACCCTGTTGTTGCTGCCTACCATATAAAAGAAGCAAGAAGATAAGCAAAAAACCAGATCATCAGAAAGATGAACCAACTGCATTGGAAAATTGACAAGACCTTTTACTATGGTTTATGTGCAAAAGCATCAAACTCAGAGAAGAACATCATCAATCTTTTGCCCTATTCCTTAACCTAGGATGAGAAACTTGCTCTGGGATTTGGACTCTCTTTTTCTTTCAAATCTACTGATACTTTTAGTGTAAAATATCTAGTATCTACCCTGAAATCCACTAATAATGCCAACCAAGAATTTGATTTCATATTTGGTTCAATTTTAAGTGCCTTGGCCAGTGAAAGTATTTCCAAGTGTAGTAACATGCCATGTAGATTCCAGAGAGTCATTGAAAATCTCAAGAAAAATAAAGATAACCATATCACAAAATCAGATAAGACTAGTTTGTTCATGATTTTGAATACAGCGGAGTACAGATGTAACCTTCAGGATCATTCAAATGATAGTGGAACATATGAAATATCAACATCCAATCCTCTTATTAGTAAAGATCTTCAACTCTAGATTCAACCAACTGTTAAATAAGCATCAGGACATTCTGAAGTCAGTAAGGATGGTTAATCCCTCTCATCCTCATATATGTGGTCTCCCTAAAACTCAAAAAGATGTATGTCCCCTCAGACTTATCATCTCCTCTATCAACTCTTCTGGTTACAAATCATCCAAATGGTTTGGGGAACACCTTAACAATGTTCAAGGTAAATTTTCTCCATCCCATGTTATCAGTAGCTTAGATTTTGTAAACAAGGCCAGGAGCATTAATCTGCCTGATCAACTCATTAGTTTTGATGTGAATTCCCTTTTCACTAAAGTCCCCAATGATGAAACCATCACAACCCAAGGAGGCAACTGCCTGATCTCAGTCTTGCCTTGCCCCTGCCCATAAAAACTTTCATTGATTTAATAGAGCTTTGTGTTTCCAATAATGTTTTCCAAGATGATGAAGGCAATTTTTATAGACTAAAATCCAGTCTTGCCATGGGAAATCCCCTTAGTCCTAGACTCAGTAACTTATTCATGGAATATTTTGAGACTGAAATCCAACTTTAATCAGTAATCATCCAAAAATCTGGTTTAGATACGTTGATGATATGTGGTTGTATGGCCATCTTCCCAAGATTGTGATGCTTTCTTTAGTGAATTAAATAACATTCACCCCATCATCAAATTCAAGAATGAATGGGAAAAAGAAGGCAAACTACCATTTTTTGATGTGGTGATAACTAAGGAATCTGATTATTTGTCCCTCATGATCTACGGGAAACCTACCAACTCTTGAGACATATATTCATTATTTTTCAGTACATGATTCTACTGTAAAAATGTCTGTAGTTATGTCTATGCTTTTAAGAGCATTACACATATGTGATCCCATAATTTTGGTAGATGAAAGTATTCACATAATACGTATCTTTAGGCAAGTATGTTATCCTCGGTGATTTGTGAATAGGGCTTACTGGAAAGCTAGAAAGACATCTTACGTGTCTAGTGACAAAAATGTGAAAAATAATGATAGGTCTAAATGTTTAGTGTTGCCCTATTCTCCTAACTTAGCTAATGTAAGACAGGTACTAAAAACCAATGCTTTCAATGTTGCCTTACAGTACAATAACACTATCAGTGAGACCTTAATTAAAAATAGGCCAAATCATCCAACAATTGGGAGTGTTAATACTGTCAAATGTTCGGCATGTAAAGATGTATACAGTGGCCATTCTAACAAAACTGTTACTGAGAGATAGCATTGGCACTGTCACTTAGTACGCAGGGATAACCACAAAACTGCAATCGCTAAACAATGTCATGAAAACAATCACCCTAAAAACCTTAACAATCTGGTCACATTAAACCCCTCTGATGATTATGCTACCCATAATGTCATTGAATCTATCTTAATTGCTGATACCAAGAACTTTAATTTGTCCCCAGGCAACTTTAATGCCTATCCTATTATCAACCAAATCACCATGAAAGAACTGACAAAAGATGACAACATAAGAAAAGTTATTGAACATACATCTAGTTACCCAGGTCAAACCCCTCTACACAACCCCCCCTTAACCACATGGCACCCCTAACTTACCCTCTTAATGGTCACTGTTGGTCAGGCCAGTGTGTTGTTTACAATGGCAAAGCAGAGATGGCATCCTTGTGGCAGTGGTGGCATTCAAAAAATTTTGTGAATTGTTGGCACCTGAGGAGGCAGACTGTCTCTGTGAAACATAGTGTGCAACATGTATAGAAAATTACATGTTGAATAAAATTATATGAACTCCAACTGAACTGCAATTTTACCTTCGTAACTATCATCACGGACTAGTGTGATCAACATATCAATATACATGAAAGTAAACTTGCTGGAAAATCAAACACAGAAGATCCAAGTTTTCAACTGTATTCCAAACCATTTTCAAGAAAAAAAAAAATCCTTGAAAAATGGCTTGAAATACAGTTGAAAGCTTGGAGCATCTGTGTTTATTGTTCTAGCAAATTTATTCATATGAGAACTTCACGTGTGCATGTGATTAACTACAAGAATGATATGTGTGTCTGTATATCTTTACCTGTAGACCATGGTGGGAGGTTTCTTACACAGATAGCTAGAGGTCTCTTCTCTTCCTGTGGTGAACCCAGCCCCCCACCACCAGTAGTAAGGAGACCTCCACTGGGCATGCCCCCAACACTCATTCGTCTTGGAGATGGTGACCTAGAACTGCTTGAAGTGGAACGGCTACTGCTGCTGCTACTACTGCTACTACTGCTGCTTCTACTTGTTGACCGGGATTCTGAACCAGATCTACTGGCAGGTCCTCGTCTCTTGCTCATGCTGCTGCTCCCAGTGTGCAACCTTGAGGGCCTTGATGCAGCAGAACGTGGAAGGGGTGGTGGTGAAGTTGAAGTAGGTGGTGCAGCCCCTCTTCGTACCACCACTTTTTCTTCAGCATAAGGGTCTTGATGAAGATATCGATACTGACTATTTCCCCACTGATAGTCTCCCTGATCAGGGCGTCCTCCCCCATAAGGTCCCCGGGTGTATGGCCGCAACCGACCTCTGGTGGGGAAATCTTGATCTCTATCATTAGGATAAGCACGGCGCATTCCAGGAGGGCCGACTCCAGGGCCATTATAGCCAAGACCCTCATCTCGTCTACCTTCATAGAAATGACTAGAACGGTCATAACCACTGTGGTCCTCTGGTAGCCTAGAAAAGAGAAATTATATCATTAATGCTACAAATACCATACTCCAGTTCATGTTTTTCTTACAATCTTTAAAAATTTGATTAACATTTTTCTAAAAACACATATCCATACACACCTACAAATACTGACACTCAAGATATGAGAGAGCAAGCAATGAGTACAGCAGCATAAAAAAGATGAACAAAGAAACTCTGAAAAAAAAAATCTTTGGATGAGACAGGTAAAAAATAAAAAACTTTTACATAAATATTTCTGAAGATTTTGAGTCTGAGCTAGGTGCCCACTGAACAACCAAGCCCTAGGGGTGAATGAACAGCTATGGTGACTATGGACCAGCAGCTGCAACCACGATTTGAACCTATATGCTTGACCCTGAACAGCACGTGAATGTAACAAGGTCAGGAATGCTAACTGCTACACCATGGAGGTCCACCTAGAAAAGTAATTAAAAGAAAAATAAAGGGTTTTGACCAACACAAGGATCATGGTCCTAATCAAATTTCATCATATGTGCTGAAGACGTTTGCAGATACACTACACAGACCTCTCAAAATACTGCTTAAAAACCCCTGAAGAAGGCAAAGTGCCAAGAGAGTGGAAAACGGTGAACATCAAACCCATCTACAAGAAAGGAGACTGGGATGAGGCTCTGAATTACTTGGTCTCCCTAAAAAATGTAGTCTGTAAGACACTGGAAAAGTTATTCTGAAAGTTAATGGATTATTTTCTTAATAGGAGGAATTACCTAAGTGAAAGGTAACAAAGTCTTAGGGAAAGACAGTCACATATAATGAACCTCTTAGACTTCTATAGAAAAGGGAGCTTTGTTTTAGAAAAGGGGAAGGCTGGGTAGATTGTCTGTATTTTCACTGCCAGAAAGCATCAGACACTATACCGCATAGCAGGCTCATTAAGAAGCTGGATAACAAGAGAGGACTAAGGGGAAGACTCCTCCAATGGATTAGGCTTTTATTATCTTAGTGAAAGTAACAAATGACACTCCAGTGAAGCCTTCTCCAAATGTGTCAAGGTGACAAGCAAAGTGCCCAACGGTTCTGTTTTGGGACTGTTATTATTCCTGATTTATGTGAATGACTGGCCACAAGGTATGGATTCCAAACAATAACTTTGCCGATGGAGTAAAGAGAAGTGAATAGCAAACACGCTTGCATGTTCTTACGATGATAACTCGACAGACTCCAAAGTTGGTGTGATATATGGTTGACAGAATTCAACCTGATCAAGGAATGGTTGAAAGAAGGTCTCAATATGATTATTACCTAACCAAAAATAAGTTTCAAGATTTTGTGAGAAAGACTTAAGAGTTGACATCATCCCTAACCTGTCGCTAGAGTCCCACACTAAGAGAACAGAAAAGGTGACAAGCTGTCTGCTGGCCAACATCATAAAAGCATTCAACTATATGATTAAGGATATGTTTAGCAAGCTGTTCATATTCTACACAAGGCCAAAACTAGAAAATGCTTCTCAAGTTTGGATACCACCTAAAAGAGCACAAAGAGCTAATAGAGAAAGTTCAGAAAAGGGCAACAAAAACAGTACATAAATTATGCCTTGGAAGAGAGAAGACTGAGAGGTGACTTGATCACACCCTTTAAAATTCAGAAATAAATATACTGAAGGTAGACTGTGAACACTTAAATTCTTTGCAAGACAAGGATAGAGCAACCAGACAACATAAAAAAAGTAAAGAAGTACTTATAAGAATGACAGATGAATGGAATAAAATGAACAAGTAAATGGTTAATGTAAGCAAAATACACAAGTTTCAGATGATGTATGATAGCATAATATGTTCTGAAGATGTGGCCCCATAAGTGTAAATCTCCCACCCCACACAGTACAAATAGGTAATTCCACAAGGTGGCAGGCAGCAGGCAACTAATGGCAAGGGTGGTACTAATGCCTGGGTATCAGGAGGTTTAGTGATGGAAGTGCATTCAGCATTACAGCAGCTGTCTTACATACAGGAGCTGCTTACATTCAATCCAAAGACACGCACACTGTCCAGTTTCAACATAACAATCCACAACGCATTTCACACACATCTTTATCTTCCTGTTGTGAGTGCCATGCAATGCCCCTGCCTAAAGGTAAGCTCTTCTCGATGGTAAATTTCATGGGAAGAGGTACGATTGCAAAACTAACTCTACATATAGTAAAAATATGTACATACACTTGACAGGCCACTTGAAATAATGTTCAATGTTTTTCTGGAGGAGGGTGCTGTGCCAAAAGAATGGGTAACAGTTAATGATAAGCCTCTCCTTAAGAAGGAAGGTTGAGAAACTGAATCAAACTAAATATTGGTCTATCTAATGATTGTGATACACAAAATGCTGGAAAGCAAAGTGATTACTACTTGCAAGGAAAAACTACCTAAAAAAACAACACAAGTTAACAAAAAGGGGGTCATGCTTAACAAATATCTGAGACATTAATCCATTCACTGCAGTTGGGACATATGTGTCCCCGTAATTTTTTCTGTTTACTGCATTGGGGCATATACCTACAATTACATATCTTAAATTGGCCACCTATACCTCAAGGAGAAATACACAGCCATTAATGCTTGTAATGATATACCATGCAATGATACCAGATGCTACAGCATAAATTTTTTCTATATGCAGGTAAGTCAGGATGTCTGAGAGGCCTATACAATATTTTTGCCTTTAGGTTTTGTAACAGCTAATTTGTGAAACTTTAGCATTCTGACAAGACAGTAGATATCAGTGATGAAAACCCTTAGCAATCATATCTGTTTGTGACAAAAGGATGAGTTGTTTATCACTTTATTTAGAAAATTATGTTCTAGCTAGCCTTAATTAAAAAATTGGAGATATTTCTATATGATTTGTGAATATTAGGACTGCCATAGTTTCATCTGATAAAAAAAAAAGATGAATGAATTGTTCCTGGATTTCCAAAAGGCATTTGACATTTTCACATAAAAGTTTGGTAAAGAAACAGGATCTCGAGGAAGGAATGCTTCAATGGATAAAAAAAAAATTACCTTAATGGAAGGGAATAAAGGATGCATATCTAAGGAGCCTTTTTGAAATGAGTTAGGATTATCAGTGGTAGAGCAGGATTTATCCTTTCAGCTGTTCCTAAACCAACTTTGCAAAGTCATCCCACCCACACACAAACTCTAACTACAGAGACATCATTCAGGTTTCAGAAATAATGATGGTTTAAACATCGGAAGACGTTTGTGACTATGGGTTCATATAATTTTTTCCACGTCATATGACAAAGTACAAAGTTATAAAAAAATTTGCTGCCCCATCTTGAGCTACCACCCTAGGTAATGGCCTAGTTGGCCTATTCAGAATACCTGTCCTGACCAACAGAGAGCCCTTGGACTTGATATTACCACCACTGCTCTTTTTAATCTAAACAAACATCTCCCCAAAAGGGTGGATTTGTCATACCTGAAAACATTTACAGATGATGTCAAGGTCATGAAACTAATAAGAATGAGAACTGATTTAACTTTAACTTTATATAGGGGCCTAGACAAACTCCAAAGTTGGTGTGATACCTGGTTAAACAAATTCGACCTGAATAAAAACAAAGTAAAGAGGATGGGACACAGCGAAAGAAAGCTGTAATCTGAAAATTAGCAATCAGAAAATACACCACAGGAACTTGTGTACAAAAGGGATTGTGAGTTGACATTATACCATAACTGTTGCCAAAAACTCTACTGTAGGAGAATTGTCAGTTGTCAAACATTTGAGGTATAATGAAGTATATGAGTATATCAAGCTAAAAGTATGATGTGTTTCTCAAGTTTGGTCATCACACTTGGAGAGCACAAAAAACTAAAACTATATATATGAGAAGGTCCTGAGGTAAGTAACAAAGATCATAACAATTAGGAGAGCTGATGGACGTGAGAACGTTAAGGGGTGACTTTACCATAACCTTCAAGTTTCCAAAGGAGTATGATGATGTTATCAGAGAACATTTCTTTGAGAGATGAAAAGACTGGGCAACCAGACGCCACTACAAAAAAAATTTCCAGGTAGTTTGTAACAAAAGATGTAAAGAAGTGCTGTATTTCTATAGAATTACAGTATGGGATAAACAGAATATGCTAAGGATAAAACTGTAAATGCTGACAGTACACCAAGGTTTAAAAAATTGAGCAACTACTGAGAATGTGTTCAAGAAATGTAGCCCCGTGTGTGATTGTCCTTACTGTACAAATACACATTAGGATACATAAATACAGTAACACAGAGTACTCTTAAAAACAAACTGAGCAAATCCTCAACCCTCTTCACTCAAACCAATACCAGCTGACTTGTACATGTCTGGGCTGGACTAGCCATGGGAACCCTTGTTCCAAGAATGGTCTTGACACCTTCAACAAATATCATATTGGGGAGGAGGTATATGTTTAATACCTTCATCAGCTTGACATTCTAAGGCCAAAGCTGCAATAAGGGAACGTGAACGGCCAGGCAGCAATTTACTTAAAGCAATAAAAAGAAAATGTGATCCCACTTGCAACTGCAACTTCCCATTGTTTCTGAGTGGAGACCAGCCATATGAATAGCAACTTTATAATGCTTTATTTCTTTGTAATTTGAAGCTGTGGAATTCACTTCCTTCACTTGTCTTTCCCTATACCTATAATTCATCCACCTTCAACACTGAGGTCCACAAATACCTGAGGAGGGTGAAGCAATCTTTGTCATGTCTTTTCTATATAATAATTATATTACCTTTCAACTGAAATGGCCATGATTAGGACAAGATAATGCCCTTCCCATTTCATCCCATAAAAACTATCTTTCTAAAAATTTTTGCTCCTGAGAGCTGGCTGCTAGTATGCCACCACTAGCTGGCCCACGCAATACATGGCAAGCTAATTATTGTGAAGCCATCAGCAATCAAGAGTGGGCCGTTTTGATACCTGCTTCTTTCTCTACATGTCGAAGCTCTGAACTCTCTACCTTCCCATGTCTTTCCCAATAACTATGACCTTGCACATTTCAAAAGACAGGTATTTCACTTTTGCAAAAATTTGTAAATACTTTCCCTTGTCTTTTGTTTATCTTTTTGTTTCATAATTCTCTGTATTTCATTTGGGCCCAGCCTTATTTTTTTTTTTTTTTTTGAAGGCTCCAGTCATGGACAAAAGTCCACATCAAGGCCGGGCCCTAATTGAAATATAGAG
>JAYMFT010401775.1:0-18868 GCA_038088735.1 Panulirus argus | reverse complement strand
AACACTCCCTGCCTGGTTCCTTCTTCTGTTTCCCTTTTTAGGAATTGAAAATACAAGAGGGGGAGGGTTTCCAGCTCCTCACTCCCGCCCCTTTTAGTCGCCTTCTACGACACGCAGGGAATACGGGGGAAGTATTCTTACACCCCTATATATTCTGCCATACATATTTCCAAGGTTCCAAAAGGCAGCTGAGTAATTCTCATTCCTCACTCAGTCTGCGTGAGTGTGATCGAGGAGCGAGGGTAGTTGTCTGCTGCGAGTCGTCTTTTGGAAGGAGGTGTCCGCTGGAAGGAGGATGATGGTATATGGATGTTGGGTCCACCACCTGGTGATGGTGGCTTGTCTTGTGGCCTCCACTTCAGCCGTTGTCTACCCTTCACCCAATCCTCGGGAGACAGGTGGGTCACCTCTGTTCACCATAGACAGATGGGTCACCTCTGTTCACCATAGACAGGTGGGTTACCTACGGTCACTACAAACAAGTGAGTCACAGTTGCTATCCAGCAGGTCAGTTTTTCAAGCAATCCAGTTGTTCCAGTAAGTCAATTGTTTCAAAAGTTCCTTTGCTCCTCCAGCACATCAACTGTTCCGGTAAACAGCCTATCAAGGAAGGTTCCATCTGGTCAGTTATTTTCAGAACTCATTCTTTTGCGGCAAGTTATTTATTCCAACAGATCAGTTTTTCAAGCTCGTCAGTTTTTTAAGCTTTACATTTCCTCTAAGAAGCTAGTTGTTACAGTAAGTCTGTGATCTCAGCAGGTCAGTTGTTCCAGGTCATTTGTTCCAGCATGTCATTTGTATGAAAAGCTCAGTTACTTCTCTTGGAGATCAGCTGTTCCAGCAATTGATTTGTCCCAGAAGGTCATTTGTCTCAACGGATCAGTTTTTCAGTAGATTACTTGTCCCAAAGATCATTCATTTCACTGGATAAGTTGTTCTACGAGGTCAGTTGTCTTGGTCAATTCTAACAGTTCAGTTGTTCTGGTAAGTAAGTGGCTGTTCTGGTAGTGGAGTTGTTCCAGCAAGTTTGTTGTTACGTGAATGATAGTTGCTATCCCAGCGGATCAGTTGTCCCAAGAGTTCGCTTGTTCCAGCAGGTTAGGTGATCCGGTGTTCCCGCAGGTCAGTTATTCCAGTCGGTCGAGTGTTTCAGTAGGTCAGTTGTTCTAACAGGACAGTCTCTAGTCAAGCAAGTCAGTTGTTCCACGAGGTCAGTGTTTCTGGCAGCTCTATTTTTCAACAGATCAGTTGTTCCAGAAGGTAAATTCATTTAGTACAATAGTCGGTATTCTAGCAGAAAAAATGTTCCAGCAGGTCAGTTGTTCCAGTAGGTCAGTTTCTATAGCAGATCAGTTGATGCAGCATGTCAATTTTATCGGCATAGCAGTTGTTCCAAAAAGTCAGTTGCTTGTTATGTAAAATTGTTCCAGCAGGTCACTCGCTCAAGTTGGTCAGTTGTCCCAACAGGTTAGTTTTTACATCTGGTCATATACTGTTCCAGCAGGGCAGTCAGTCCAGCAGGTCAGTTGTGCCAGCATGTAAGTGTTTCCTGCAGTTCGCATTGTTCTAATAGATCGGTTGTTCATGCAGGTCAGTTGTTCAAACAGGTCTTTTGACTGGCAGGGTAGTTGTTCCAGCACTTCATTTGCTGTTCCAGCAAATCAGTTGTTCCAGAAGGTCAGTTGCTCCTGCAGGCCATTTGTTCCAATGGTCAGTGTTCCTAGTGGGTCAGATACTCAAGCAAGGCAGTTGTTCCAAAAATGTGCCAGCTGACCGTTCAATGTTCCGACATGGCTGCTCTTTCAGCTGGTCGCTAGTTCCAGCAAGTCATGTGTTTGAGGCAGTTCAATTGTCCTTGCAAGTCAGTTGTGCTCTTTCAGCAGGTCAGTTGCTCAGGAAGTCAATTATTACTGCAGGTCAGTTGACTCTGTAGGGCAGTTGTTTCAGAATGTCATTTGCTTTGGCAGGTCAGTTGTTCCAGCATGTTAGTCGTTCCAGAAGGTTACTTCTTTAAGCGGGTTCACTGTTCCAGCAGATTAGCTGTTCCAGCAGGTTACTTGCTGTTCCAGCATGTAAATTATTTCTGCAGATCATCTGTTCCAGCAGGTCAGTTGTTCCAGCGAGTTCTTTGTTCTGGCGAGTCAGTGGTTCCAGCAGAACAGTTGCTCTAGCGGGCTAGTTACTCCGGCAGGTCAGTTCTTCCAGAAATGTCGTATGTTCCAGATCAATTGTCCCGCCAAAGCAGTAGTTTCAGCAGGGCAGTTGCTGTTCTAGAAGGTCAATTGTTCCAGCAGAACTGTTGTCCAGCAGGTCAAATATCCCAGCGGGTTAATTGTTCCATCAGGTTAGTTATTCTAGCAGCTAAATTGTTCATGTTGTAACAGTCCATTTGCTTTTCTATATGATAGTAGTTATAATATTGTAGAGTAATCATCCCTTAAATCACCAGTTCTAGTGCATCATGTAACTGTCACGGAGGAAAACATTTCCAGTGAACACGTAGACATAATGATCCCATCAGTCTTGCAGTTCTAAGACAAAATTTGCAATATATCAGTAAATTACAGACCAAGAGAACTGTTACCAATACCAATACTAATACTTGTGTACTAGAGAACGAGATAACCAATACCAATAACAGTACACTAGATCCTAAGGGGTATCAATACCAGTACACTAGAAAACAGGACTACTAATATTAGTAACAGTGCTCTAGAGACCAAGTGTACCATTACCAATCCACTCTGGTGCATGAGAGAAAAAATGACCAAATGCCAATACACCAAATACCAGTACACTAGAAACCAAGTGAACCAGTGCCAATTCACTAGAGACCAAGTGAACCAGTACCAGCACACTAGAGACCAAGAGGGCCAGTACCAATACACTAGAGACCATGAGTTCCCGTAACAGTACACTAGAGACCAAAAATCCCATTATCAGTACACTACAGACTAAGAGTACCAGAACCAGTACACTATAGACCAAGATTTCTTGTATCAGTGCAGTAAAGACCAGTAGTACAGGTACCAGTACACTAAAGACCAAGATTGCCAGTAAGAGTAAATAAAAGACCAAGAGTATCAGTACCAGTACACTAGAGACCAAGATTGCCATTACCAGTACATTAAAAACCAAGAGTACCAGTACCAGTACACTAGACATCAAGATTGCCATTACTAGTACATTAAAGACCAAGAGTACGAGTACACTAGAAAAAAAGAGTATCAGTACCAGTATACTAGAGATCAAGATTACCAGAGAGCTAGAGATCAAGAGTACTGACACCAGTACACTAGATACCAAGATTGCCAGTGCCAGTGTATTAAAGACCAAGAGTACCGGTACCAGCACACTAAAGACCAAGATTGCCAGTACCAGTACGCTAGAGACCAAGATTGCCAGTACCATTACATTAAACACCAAGAATACCAGTACCAGTACACTAGAGACGAAGATTGCCATTTTCAGTACATTGAAGACCAAGAGTACCAGTACCAGCACACTAGAGACCAAAATTACCGGTACAAGTACACAAGAGACCAACATTGACATTAACAGTGTATTAAAGGCCAGGAGTACCAGTACACGAAAGAGCAAATTTGCCTTTACCAGTACATTAAAGACTAATAGTACCAGTACCGGTACACAAGAGACCAAGATTACCATTACCAGTACATTAAAGAACGAGAGTACCAATACCAGTACACTAGAGACCAAGACTGCAATTACCAGTACATTAAAGTCCGAGAGTACCGGTGCTAGTACACTAGAGACCAAGACTGCAAATACCAGTACACTAGAGACCAAGATTGCCATTACCAGTACATTGAAGACCAGTAGTACCAATACCAGTACACTACAAAGCAAGATTGCCATTACCAGTGCATTAAAGACCAAGAGTACCAATACCAGTACTCTAGAGACAAAGATTGCCATTACCAGTACATTAAAGACCAAGAGTACCAATACCAGTACGCTACGGACCAACATTGCCATTACCAGAGCATTAAAGACCAAGAGTATCAATACCAGTACACTAGAAACCAAGATTGCCATTACCATTACATTAAAGACCAAGAATACTAATACTAGTACACTAGGGAGCAAGGATGTCATTACCAGTACATTAAGGACCAAGAGTACCAATGCCAGAAAACTAGACAACAAGATTGCTATTACCAGTGCATTAAAGACTATGAGTACCAATACCAGTACATTAGAGGCCAAGATTGCCATTACCAGTACATTAAAGACCAAGAATAATAATACAAGTACACTATAGGCCAAGATTGCCTTTACCTGTGAATTAAAGGCCAAGAGTACCAATACCAGCACACTTTAGACCAAGATTGCCATTAACAGTACATTAAAGACCAAGAGTACCAATACCAGTACACAAGACACCTAGATGGCTATTACCAGTACAGTGAAGACCAAGAGTACCAATACCAGTACACCAGACACCGAAATTGCCATTAGCAGTGCACTGAAGACCAAGAGTACCAATACCAGTACACTAGAGACCAATATTGCCATTACCAGTATATCAAAGACCAAGACTACCGGTACCAGTACACTAGAGACCAAGATTGCCGTTACCAGTACATTAAAGACTAAAAGTACCAATAGCAGTACACTACAGACCAAGATTGCCATTACCAGTACATCAAAGACCAAGAGTACCAATACCAATACACTAGACACCAAGATTGCTATTACCAGTACATTGAAGACCAAGAGTACCAATACCAGAACACTAGAGACCAAGATTGCCATTACCAGTGCATTGAAGACCAAGAGTACCAATACCAGTACACTAGATACCAAGATTGACATTACCAGTACATTAAAGACTTAGTGTTCATATACCAGTACACTAGACACGAAGACTGCCATTACCAGTACATTAAAGACTAAGAGTACCAATACCAGTACACTAGAGATCAATATTTCCTTTACCAGAACATTAAAGACCAACAGTACCAATAAAATTACACTACAGACAAATATTTCCATTACCAATACATTAAAGACCAAGAGTACCAATACCAGTACACTAGAGACCAAGAATGCCATTGCCAGTGCATTGAAGACCAGGAAGTACTAATACCAGTACACTAGAGACCAAGATTGCCATTACCAGTACATTAAAGACCAAGAGTACCAATACCAGTAAATTAGAGACCAAGATTGCTATTACCAGTATATCAAAGACCAAGAGTACCAATACCAGTACACAAGAGACCAAAAATGCCATTACCAATGCATTAAACACCAAGAGTACTATTACCAGTACACTAGAGACCAAGATTGCCATTACCAGTGCATTAAAGACCAAGAGAACCAGTACCAGTACACTAGAGACCAAGATTGCCATTACCAGTACATTAAAGACCAAGAGTACCAATACTAGTACACTAGCGAACAAGATTGCCATTACCAGTACATTAAAGACTAAGAGTATCAGTACCAGTACACTAGACACCAAGACTGCCATTACCAGTACGTTAAAGTCCGAGAGGACCGGTACTAGTACACTAGAGTCCAAGATTGCCAATACCAGGACACTAGAGACCAAGATTACCATTACCAGTGCATTAAAGACCCATAGTACCAATACCAGTACACTAGAGACCAAGAATGCCATTACCAGGGCATTGAAGACCAAGAGTACCAATACCAGTACACTAGAGACAGAGATTGTCATTACCAGTACATTAAAGACCAAGAGTACCAGTACCACTACACTAGGAACCAAGATTGCCATTACCAGTGCATTAAAGACCAAGAGTACCAATACCAGTACATTAGAGACCAAGATTGCCATTACCAGTACAATAAAGACCAAGAGTACCAGTACTGGTACACTACAGACCAAGATTGCCATTACCAGTACATTAAAGACCAAAAGTACCAATAAGAGTACACTAGACACCAAGATTGCCATTCCCAGTACATTAAAGACCAAGACTCCCAAAACCAGTACCCTAGAGACTAAGATTGGTATTACCAGTACATTAAAGACCAAGAGTACCTATACCAGTATACTGGACACCAAGATTGCCATTACCAGTACATTAAAGACCAAGAAAAAGAATACCAGTGCACTAGAGACCAAGATTGAAAATACCAGTACGCTAAAGACCAAGACTACCAGTAACAGTACACTAGAGACCAAGATTGCCATTACCAGTACATTAAAGACTAAGAGTACCAATACCAGTACACTAGAGACCAAGATTGCCAATGCCAGTACATTAAAGACCAAGAATACCAATACCAGTACACTAGACACCAAGATTGCTATTAGCAGAACATTGAAGACCACGTGAACCGATGCCAGTACACCAGAGACCAAGATTGAGATTACCAGTGCATTAAAGACCAAGAGTACGAATACCAGTAAACTAGAGACCAATATTGTCATTACCAGAACATTAAAAACTAACTGTATATATACCAGTACACTAGAGACCAAGACCGCCATTACCAGTACATTAAAGACTAAGAGTTCCAATACCAGAACACTAGAGACCAAGATTGTCATTACCAGTACATTAAAGATCAAGAGTACCAATACCAGTACACTATAGACCAAGAGTTCCATTACTAAGACATTAAAGAACAAGAGTACCAATATCAGTACACTAGAGACCAATACTGCCATTACCAGCACATTAAAGACTAAGAGTATCAGTACCTGTACACTAGACACCAAGATTGCCATAACCAGTACATTAAAGTCCGAGAGGACCGGTACTAGTACACTAGAGTCCAAAATTGCCAGTACCAGTACACTAGAGACCAAGATTACCATTACCAGCGCATTAAAGACCCATAGTACCAATACCAGTACACTAGAGACCAAGATTGCCATTACCAGTACATTAAAGACCAAGAGTACCAATACCAGTACACTAGAGACCAAGATTGTCATTACCAGTGCATTAAAGACCAAGAGTACTATTACCAGTACACTAGACACCAAGATTGCCATTACCAGTGCATTAAAGACCAAGAGTACCAATACCAGTACACTAGAAACCAAGATTGCCATTACCAGTACATTAAAGATCAGGAGTACCAGTCCCATTACATAAGAGACCAAAATTGCCAGTATCAGTACATTAAAGACCAAGAGTACTTGTGCCAGTACACTAGAGAAGAAGATTGCCAGTACCAGTACAATAGAGACCAGGATTGCCATTAACAATACATTAAAGACCAAGAGTACCATTACCAGTGCACTAGAGACCAAGATTGCCATTGCCAGTACAACAGAGACCAAGACTGCCATTACCAGAACATTAAAGACCAACAGTACCAGTACCAGTACACTAGACACCAAGATTGCAATTACCAGTACATTAAAGACCAAGAGTACCAGTACCAGTACACGAAAGACCAATATTTTCGTTACCAGTACATTAAAGACCAAGAGTACCGGTACCAGTACACTAGACACCACGATTGAGAGTACCAGTACATTAATGACCAAGAGTACCAATATCAGTACACTAGAGACCAAGATTGCCATTACCAGTACATTAAAGACCAAGAGTACCAATACCAGTACACTAGAGATAGAGATTACTAATATCAGTATATTAAAGACCAAGAGTACCAATACCAGTACACTAGAGACCAAGATTGCCATTACCAGTACATTAAAGACCAAGAGTACCAGTACCAGTACACTAGAAACCAAGATTGCCATTACCTGTGCATAAAAGACCAAGAGTACCAATACCAGTACACTACAGACAAAGATCGCTATTACCAGTACATTAAAGACCAATACTACCAGTACCAATACATTAGACACCAAGATTTCCATTACCAGTACATTAAAGACCAAAAGTAACAATATCAGTACACTAGAGATCAAAACTGCCATTACAAGTACATTAAAGACCAAGAGTACCAATACCAGTACACTAGACACCAAGATTGCCATTACCAGTACATTAAAGACAAAGAGTACCAATAGCTGTACATTAGAGACCAAGATTACCATTACCAGTACATTGACGACCAAGAGTACCAATACCAGTACACTAGAGACCAACACTGCCATTACCATTGCATTAAAGACTAAGATTACCAATACCAGCACTCTAGAGACCAAGATTACCATTTCCAGTGCATTAAAGACCAAGAGTACAAGTACTAGTACAACAGAGACCAAGAATACCATTACCAGTGCATTAAAGACCAGGGAGTATCAATACCAGTATACTTGAGATCAAGATTGCCTTTACCAGTACATTAAAGACCAAGAGTACCATTACTACTACACTAGAGACTAAGTTTGCTATTACCAGTACATTAAAGACCATGAGTACCAATACGAGTACACTAGAGACCAAGATTGCCATTACCATAACATTAAAGACCAAGAGTACCAATACCAGTACTCTAGAGACCAAGATTGCCATTACTAGTACATTAAAGACCAAGAGTACTAATACAAGTAAACTAGATATCAAGATTGCCATTACCAGCGCATAAAAGACCAAGAGTACCAATACCAGTATACTAGAGACCAAGATTGCCATTACCAATACATTGAATATCAAGAGTACCAGTACAGTTACACTAGAGACCAAGATTGCCATTACCAGTACATTAAAGACCAAGAGTACCATTACTAATCCAATAGAGGCCATGACTGCCATTACCAGTACATTAAAGACCAAGAGTGCAAATACCAGTACACTAGAGACCAAGATTGCCATTACCAGTGCATTAAAGACGAAGAGTACCAATACCAGTATATAACAGACAAAGATTACCATTATTAGTACATTAAAGACCAATAGTATCAATACCAGTACACTATAGACCAAGATTGCCATTACTAGTACATTAAAGACCAAGAGTACCAGTGCCGGTACACTAGAGACCAAAATTGCCATTACCAGGAAATTAAAATCCAAGAGTACCAATACCGGTACACTAGACACAAATATTGCCATTACCAGAAGAGTAAAGACTAAGAGTATCATTACCAGTACACTAAAGACCAAGATTGCCATTAACAGTACCTTAAAGACAAAGAGTATCAATACCAATACACTAGAGATCAAGACTGCCAGTGCCAGTACACTAGAAACCAAGATTGCCATTAACAGTACATTAAAGACAAAGAGTATCAATACCAATACACTAGAGACCAAGATTGGCATTAACAGTACATTAAAGACCAAGAGTACCAATTCCAGTACACTAGACACCAAGATTGCTATTAACAGTACATTGAAGACCAAGAGTACCAATACCAGTACACTAGAGACCATGATTACCAATACCAGTGCATTGAAGACCAAGAGTACCAATACCAGTACACTAGAGACCAAGAATGCCATTACCAGTACATTAAAGACCAACACTACCAGTACCAATACAATAGAGACCAAGATTGCCATTACCAGTACATCAAAGACTAAGAGTACCAATACCAGTACACTAGAGACCAAAATTGCCATTACCAGTACATAAAAGTCTAAGAGTACCAATACCAGTACACTACACACCAAGATTGCTATTACCAGTACATTTACCACCAAGATGACCAATACCAGTACACTAGATACCAAGATTGCCATTACCAGTGCATTCAAAACCAAGAGTACAAATACCAGTACACTAGAGACCAAGATTGCCATTACCAGTACATTAAAGATTAAGTGTACATATACCAGTACACTAGAAACCAAGACTTCCATTACCAGTAAATTGAAGACTAAGAGTAACAATACCAGTACACTAAAGACCAAGATTGCCATTACCAGTACATTAAACACCAAGAGTACCAATAAAAGTACACTAGAGACCAAGATATCCATTACCAATACATTAAAGACCAAGAGTACCAATTCCAGTACACTAGAGGCCAGGATTGCCATCGCCAGTGCATTGAAGACCAAGAGTACCAATACCAGTACACTAAAGACCAAGATTGCCATTATCAGTGCATTAAAGACCAGGAAGTACCAATACCAGTACACTAGAGACCAAGATTGCCACTACCAGTACATTAAAGACCAAGAGTACCAGTACTTGTATACTAGAGACAGAGATTGCCATTACCAGTACAATAAAGACCAAGAGTACCAATACAAGTACACTAGAGACGAAGATTGCCATTACTAGTACATTAAAGACCAAGCGTACTATTACCAGTACACTAGAGGCCAAGATTGCCATTATCAGTGCATTTAAGACCAAGAGCACAAATACCAGTACACTAGAGACCAAGATTGACATTACCAGTATATTAAAGACTAAGTGTACATATACCAGTACACTAGAGACGAAGACTGCTATTACCAGTACATTAAAGACTAAGAGTACGACCACCAGTACACTAGAAACCAAGATTGCCATTACCAGTACATTAAAGACGAAGAGTACCAACACCAGTACACCAGAGACCAAGATTGCCATTACCAGTGCATTAAAGACCAGGAAGTACCAATACCAGTACACTAGAGACCAAGATTGCTGTTACCCGAACATTGAAAACCAATAGTACCAGTACCAGTACACTAGAGACCAAGATTGCCATTACCAGTACATTAAAGACCAAGAGTACCAACACTAGTACACTAGAGACCAAGATTGCCATTACCAGTACATTAAAGACCAAGAGTACTAATACCAGTACACTTGAGACCAAGATTGCCATTACCAGTACATTAAAGACTAAGAATATCAGTACCAATACACTAGACACCAAGATTGCCATTACCAATACTTTAAAGTCCGAGAGGACTGGTACTAGTACACTATAGACCAAGATTGCCATTACTAGTGCATTAAAGACCAAGAGTACCAATACCAGTACAATAGAGACCAAGATTGCCATTACCTGTGCATTAAAGACCAAGACTACCAACACCAGTAAACTAGAGACCAAGATTGCCGTTACCAGTTCATTAAAGACTAAGAGTACCAGTACAAAGTACACTAGAGACCAAGATTGCCATTACCACTACATTAAAAATTAAGAGTACCAATACCAGTACACTATTGACCAATATTGCCATTACCAGTACATTAAAGACAAAGAGTACCATTGCCAGTACACTAAAGACGGAGATTGCCATTACCAGTGCATTAAAGACCAAGAGTACTAATACCAGTACACTAGAGACCAAGATTGCCATTACCAGTACATTAAAGACTAAGAGTACCAGTACAAAGTACACAAGAGACCAAGACTGCCATTACCACTACATTAAAAACTAAGAGTACCAATACCAGTACAATATTGACCAAGATTGCCATTACCAGTACATTAAAGACTAAAAGTACCAGTACCAGTACACGAGAGACCAAGATTGCCATTACCAGTGCATTAACGACCAAGAGTACTAATACCAGTACACCAGAGACCAAGATTGCCTTTACCAGTACATTAAAGACCAAGAGAACCAATACCAGTACACTAGAGACCAAGATTGCCATTACCAGTACATTAAAGACCAAGAAAACCAATACTAGTACACTAGAGACCAAGATTGCCATTACCAGTGCATTAAAGACCTAGAGTACTAGTACCAGTACACTAGAGACCAACACTGCCATTACCAGTGCATTAAAGACCAAGAGTATTAATACCAGTACACTAGAGACCAAGATTTCCATTACCAGTACATTAAAGACAAAGAGAACCATTACCCGTACACTAGTGACCAAGATTGCCATTACCAGTACAATCAAGACAAAAAGAACCAATACCAGTATACTAGAGACCAAGATTGCCATTACCAGTGCATTAAAGACCAAGAGTACCAATTCCAGTACACTAGAGACCAAGATTATCATTTCCACTACATTAAAGACCAAGAGTACCATTATCAGTACACTAGAGACCAAGATTGCTATTACCAGTGTATTAAAGACCAAGAGTACTAATACAAAGTACACTAGAGACCAAGATTACTATTACCACTGTACTAAAGACCAATAGTACCAATACCATTACACTAGGGAACAAGATTGCCATTACCAGTACATTAAACACCAAGAGTACCAATATCAGTACACTAGAAACCAAGATTGCCATTCCCAGTATATTAAAGACCAAGAGAACCAATACCAGTACACTAGAAAACCTGATTGCCATTACCAGTGTATTAAAGAACCATTACCATTACATTAAAGACGAGGAGTACCTGTGCCAGTACACTACAGAAAAAGATTGCCATTACCAGTGCATTTAAAACTAAGAGTACCAATACCAGTACACTAGAGAACAAGATTGCAATTACCAGTACATTAAAGTTCAAGAGTATCAGTAACAGTAAACTAGAGACCAAGACTGCCATTACCAGTACATTAAAGACTAAGTGTACCAATACCAGCACACTAGAGACCAAGATTGCCATTACTATTAAAAAAAAAACGAGGAATACCAATACCAGTACACTAGAAACCAAGATTACCATTACCAGTACATTAAAAAACCTCGAGTACCATTATCAGTACACTAGAGAACAAGATTGCCATTAACAGTGCATTAAAGACCAAGAGTACCAATACCAGTACACTAGAGACCAAGATTGCCATTATCAGTGCATTAAATACCAAGAACACCAATACCAATTCACTAGAGACCAAGATTGCCATTACTAGTACATTAAAGACCAAGAGTACCAATACTAGTACACTAGAGACCAAAATTGCAATTACCAGTGCATTAAAAACCAAGAATACCCATACTAGTACACTAGAGACCAAGATTGCCCTTACCACTGCATTAAAGACCAAGAGTACCAATTCCAGTACACAAGAGGCCAAGATTGCAATTACCAGTGTATTAAAGACCAAGAGTACCAGTACCAGTACTCTAGAGACCAAGATTGCCATTACCAGTTTATTAAAGACCAAGAGTACCAATTCCAGTACACTAGAGGCCAAGATTGCTATTACCAGTGTATTAAAGACCAAGAGTACCATTACCAGTACTCTAGAGACCAAGATTGCCATTACCAGTATATTAAAGACCAAGAGTACCAATACCAATACACTACAGACCATGATTGCCATTACCAGTGTATTAAAGAAACAAGAGTACCAATACCAGTACTCTAGACACCAAGATTGCCATTACCAGTACATTAAAGACCAAGAGTACCAGTAACAGTACACTAAAGACCAAGATAGCCATTACCAGTGCATTAAAGACAAGAGTACCAATACCAGTACACTAGAAAACAAGATTGCTATTACTAGTACTTTAAGACCAAGAGCACCAGTACCAGTACACTAGAGACCAAGACTGCCATTACCGGTACATAAAAGACTAAGGGTACCAATACCAGTACACTAGAGACCAAGATTGCCATTACCAGTACATTAAAGACCAAGAGTACCAATACCAGTACACTAGAGACCAAGATTGCCCTTACCAGTACATTAAAGACCAATAGTACCATCACCAGTACACTAGAGACCAAGATTGCCATTAACAGTGCATTAAAGACCAAGAGTACCAATACCAGCGCAATAGAGACCAAGATTGTCATTACTAGTGCATTAAAGACCAAGAACACCAATACCAGTAAACTAGCGACCAAGATTGCCGTTACCAGTACATTAAAGACCATGAGTACCAGTACCAGTACACTAGAGACCAAGATTGCCATTAGTAGTACATTAAAGCCCAAGAGCACCAATACCATTACAGTAGAAACCAAGAATATCATTACCCTTACATTAAAGACCGAGGGTACCAGTACCAGTACACTAGAGACCAAGAATGCCATTACCAGTGCATTAAAGACTAAGAGTACCAATACCAGTACACTAGAGACCAAGATTGCCATTACCAGTACATTAAAGACGAAGAGTACCAGTGCACTAAAGACCAAGAGTACCAATACCAGTACAAGAGTCCCCAAGATTGCCATTACCAGTACATTAAAGACCAAGAGTACCAGTACCAGTATGCTAGAGACCAAGATTGCCATTACCAGTACATTAAAGACCAAGAGTACCAGTACCAGTATACTAGAGACCAAGATTGTCATTACCAGTATTTCAAAGACCAAGAGTACCAATACCAGTACACTAAGGACCAAGATTGCCATTACCAATGCATTAATCACCAAGAGTACCAATACTAGTACACTAGAGACCAAGAATGCCATTTCTAGTACATTAAAGCCCAAGAATACCAGTATCAGTACACTATAGACCAAGATTGCCATTACCAGTGCATTAAAGACCAAGAGTATCAATAATAGTACACTAGAGACAAAGATTGCCATTACTAGTACATTAAAGACTAAGAATACCAGTGCAAAGTGCACTAGAGACCAAAACTGCCATTACCACTACATTAAAGACTGAGAGTACCAATACCAGTACACTAGAGGCCAAGATTGCTATTACCCGTACATTTAAAGGCCAAGATTCCCAGTACCAGTACACTAGAGACAATGATTGCCATTACCAGTGCATTAAAGACCAAGAGTACCAATACCAGTACACTAGAGACCAAGACTGCCATTACCAGTACATTAAAGACCAAGAGTACCAATACCAGTTCACTAGAAACCAAGATTGCCATTACCAGTACATCAAAGACCAAGAGTTCCAGTACCAGTACAGTAGATACCAAGATTGCCATTATCAGTGCATTAAAGACCAAGAGTACCAATGCCAGAACACTCGAGACCAAGATCGCCATTACCAGTACATTAAAGACCAAGAGCAACAGTATTAGTGCGTTATAGACCAAGATTACCATTACCAGTTCATTAAAGAACAAAAGTACCAATACCAGTACACTAGAGACCAAGATTGCTATTACCAGTGTATTAAAGACCTAGAGTACCAATACCAATACACTAGAGACCAAGATTACCATTACAATTATATTACAGACCAAGAGTACCAATACCAGTACACTAGAGACCATGATTGCCTTTACCAGTGCTTCAAAGAACCAAGAGTACCAATACCAGTACTCTAGACTCCAAGATTGCCATTACCTGTACATTAAAGACCAAGAGTACCTGTACCAGTACACTAGAGACCAAGATTGCCATTATCAGTGCATTAAAGACCAAGAGTACCAATACCAGTACACTAGAGAACAAGATTGCTATTACCAGTACATTAAAGACCAAAAGTACCAGTACCAGTACACTAGAGACTAAGACTGCCATTACCAGTACATTAAAGACTAAGGGTACCAATACCAGCACACTAGAGACCAAGATTGCCATTACCAGTACATTAAAGACCAAGAATACCAATACCTGTACACTACAAACCAAAATTGCCATTACCAGTACATTAAAGACCAATAGTACCATCACCAGTACATTAGAGACCAAGATTGTCATTAACAGTGCATTAAAGACCAAAAGTACCAATACCAGCAAACTAGAGACCAAGATTCCCATTACTAGTGCATTAAAGACCAAGAACACCTATATCAGTACACTAGAGATCAAGACTGCCATTACCAGTACATTAAAGACCAAGAGTACCAATACCAGTACAATAAAGACCAAGATAGCCATTACCAATGCATTAAAGACCAAGATACCAATACCAGTACACTAGAGACCAAGAATGCCATTATTAGTATATTAAAGACCAAGAGTACCAGTACCAGTACACTAGAGACGAAGACTGCCATTACCATTACATTAAAGACAAAGAGTACCAGTACCAGTACACTAGAGACCAAGATTGCCATAACTAGTATATTAATGACCAAGAGTACCAATACCAGTACTGTAGAGACCAAGATTGCCATTTACCAGTAAATTGAAGACCGAGGGTACCATTACCAGTACACTAGAGACCAAGATTGCAGTTACCAGTACATTAAAGACCAAGAGTACCAATACCAGTACACTAGAGACCAAGATTGCCATTACCAGTACATCAAATGCCAAGAGCACCAGTAGCAATAAACTAGAGACCAAGATTGTCAGTACCAGTTCTCTAGGGTTTAAGAATCACAGTATCAGAAGAATAGAGACCAGATGTACTAGAGCACTACTCTCCAGGTACACTATTTAGAGACCAGGGTTATCATGGACACTGCAGACCAGGTTTACCAGTACCAGTACCAGTTCTCCCTCTTACTCCTGCAGAAGCATCTTTCTGGTACGAGCTGATGAGGGAGGAGATCCAGCAAGCCCTGGTCAGACCCAGGAACACAGGAAAGGCCAAGAACGTCTTGCTCTTCTTGGGTGACGGTAAGTAACAAGCAGGCCAGGTGTGCGGTGTGGTGCCTGGCCAGGTGTGCGGTGTGGTGTATGGCCAGGTGTGTGGTGTGCTGTCTGGCCAGGTATGTGATGTGTTGCCTGATCAGGTGCATGGTGTGACTCCTAGCCAGGTGTGTGGCGTGTTACCTGGTCAGGTATGTGACGTGGTGCCTGACTAGGAGTGTGGTGTGGTGCGGTGCCTGGCCAGGTGTTTGGTATGTTACCTGGCCAGGTGTGTAGTGTGGTGTCTGGGTAAGTGTATGATGTAGTGCCTGGCCAGGTGTGTGGTGTGGTGTATGGCCAGGTGTGTGATGTAGTGCCTACCCAGGTTTGTGTGATGTATTGCGTGGTCAAGTGTGTGATTTGGTGCTTGACCAGATGTGTAGTTTGGTGCCCGGTCAGGTGTGTGGTGTGGTGCCTGACCAGGTGTGTGGTGTGTTGCCTGTCAGGTGTGTGATGTGACGCTTGGCCAGGTGTGTGGTGTGGTGCCATGCCAGGTGTGTTTTGTGATGTCTGGCCAGGTGTGTGGCATGATGCAAGGCCAAGTGTGAGGTATGTTGCCTGGTCAGGTGTGTAGTGTATTGAGTTGTTAAATGTGTGATGTGTTGCCTGTCAGGTGTGTGGTGTGGTGTTTGGTTAGCTTACTGTTGTGGTGTCTGGCCAGGTGCATGGTATAGTACATGGCCAGGTGTGTGGTGCGGTGTCTTGCCAGGTGTGTGGTGTGATGCCCGGCCAGGTTGTGGTGTGTTGCCTGGCCAGTTGTGTGGTGTGGTGCCTGGGCAGGAATGTAGTATGGTACTTGGCCAGGTGTGTGGTATGGTGCCTAGCGAGGAAAGTGTTGTGGTGCAAGGCCAGGTGTGTAGTGAGTTGCCTGGCCAGGTGTGTGGTATGGTGCCTAGCAAGGAAAGCGTTATGGTGCAAGGCCAGGTGTGTGGTGTGTTGCCCGGCCAGGTGTGTGATGTGGCACTTGTCCAGGTGTGTGGTCTGTTGCTAGGCCAGGTGTGTGGTGTGTTGCCTGGCCAGTTGTATGGCGTGTTGCCTGGCCAGGTGTGTGGTGTGGTGCCTGGGCGGGAGTGTGGTGAGGTGCCTGGCCAGGTGTGTGGTGTGCTGCCTGGCCAGTAGTATGGTGTGGTGCCTGGCCAGGTGTGTGGTGTGGTGCCTGGGCAGGAGTGTGGTGAGGTGCCTGGCCAGGTGTGTGGTGTGGTGCCTGGCCAGTAGTATGGTGTGTTGCCTGGCCAGATGTGTGGTGTGGTGCCTGACAAAGAGAGTGATGTCGTGCAAGGCCAGGTGTGTAGCGTGTTGCCTGGCCAAGTGTGTAGTGTGGTACTTGTCCAGGTGTGTGGTCTGTTGCTAGGCTAGGTGTATGGTGTGGTACTTGTCCAGGTGTGTGGTATGGTGCCTGGCCAGTTGAGTGGTATGGTGCCTGGACAGGTGTGTAGTGTGTTGCCTGGCCAGTAGTATGGTGTGTTGCCTGGCCAGGTGTGTGGTGTGTTGCATGGCCAGGTGTGTGGTTTGTTGCCTGGCCAGGTGTGTGGTGTGTTGCCTAGCCAGGAGAGTGATGTGGTGCAAGGCCAGGTGTGTGGTGTGTTGCCTGGGCAGTTGTGTGGTGTGTTGCCTTGCCAGGTGTGTGTTGTGGTGCCTGACTAAGAGAGTGATGTCGTGCAAGGCCAGATGTGCAATGTGATGCCTGGCGAATTGTTTGGTGAGATACCTGGGTAAATGAAATTTGGTGTTTGGCCAGGTGTGGGGTACCTAAACAGGTGTGTGGTGTTGTTTCTGGTCAGGTGTGGGATACTTAGCCAGGCGTGTGGTATATAGTCAAGCGTGTAGTGCATAGACAGGTTTGTGGTGTCTAGCTGGTGTTGTGGCGCCTGGCCAGGTGTGTGTTGTGTTATCTCTCTAAGTGTGTCGCATAATGCTTTACCAGGTGTGTCATGCCTTGTCATCTGTGTCATGTCTGATGAGATGTTTGGTGTGTTACTTTGCCAGGTGTGTGATTTCTGGCCAGGTCTTTCATGCCTCATGAGGTGTATATTGTGGTGCTCAGCCAGGTGTGTGGTGCGAAGCCTAGCCAAGTCGTGATGCCTGGCCAGGTGTGTCGCGTCAGGCTAAGTGTGGTGCTTGACCAGGTGTGGGGTGCCTGGCCAGGTGTGTGGTGCTTGGGAAGATGTGTGGTGCCTGGCCAGGTTTGTAGTGTAGTGTCCGACCAGGTGTTTGGTGCCTGGCCAGGTGTGTGGTGTAGTGTCCGACTAGGTGTTTGGTGCCTGCCCAGGTGTGTGGTGTAGTGTCTGGCGAGGTGTTTGGTGCCCGACCAGGTGTATGGTGTAGTGTCTGGCCAGGTGTATGGTGTTGTGTCTGGCCAGGTGTTTGGTGCCTGGCTAGGTGTGTGGTGTAGTATCCGACCAGGCGTTTGGTGCCTGCCCAGGTGTATAGTGTAGTGTCCGACCAGGTGTTTGGTGCCTGGCCAGGTGTGTGGTGTAGTGTCCGACCAGGTGTTTGGTGCCTGGCCAAGTGTATGGTGTAGTGTCTGGCCAGGTGTTTGGTGCCTGGTCAGGCATATCGGGCATGGAAAACCTTTCCTACCCCTGGCTCCCATTCAGCTTTTATCACTGCCCGTAATCGCTGCA
>JAYMFT010401764.1:0-18868 GCA_038088735.1 Panulirus argus | reverse complement strand
AGACATTATTGCTCAAGGGATTCAAATCAAATTGTTATGGATTCCCTCTCATATAGGCCTCCGTGAGCATGACAAAGTTGACAGTTTAGCCAAATTTGTACTTAGTAAAGGTGATGTTATCTCGAAGGGCAACAAGATCCTGTAATGCATGAAGGAGAATGCTTATGAAGAGCTCCCTAAATGTTGATCTTAGAAATGTCATGCCACTGTCCTACAAATTCCTTGACTGGAATATCGAGAGGCAGTGAACCAAGGCGTACCAGGATATATCTGCCGATTTCCTTGATGTAGGTGGTTTTAAGAAGATTAGCCACATGCACAGCTTTCTGCTCCAGGCCATAGATTAATTTCTTTCCTCCAATGTGGCCAAGTGTACCAACACATAGTCTCAAATAGCATTTGCTAAGGCTGGATATAAAGTTCACGGCTGCGGGGGCTGAAGCATCACCCAAATGTGGAAGGTACAAGGAAACATTCAGAGGTTTACTTCCCTTCAGCATAAGGATGGAAATTGTTCCATCAATAAATTTTCGAAAACCAAGTGAACCATCCAAGGGTGAGTCGAGCGTCACGAATTTGGTACAATCATATATTAAATCCAGCGACCGTAATCGCTTCAGTTTAGGGGTAACTGAACACAGAGAGTCGATGGCAGAAACCTTTGTAACCCTTAGAGAAAGATTCTTCAGCCAAGAGGAATTTATCAATCTCTCGATGCTGTCGCTGCTTAAACACCCTCCGAATGACACCAACTGGCACTTGGCATTGTTGTCACAAAGCAAAGTCACGTATTTGTCAGATAATAAACCTTTAAGACCATGAAACTGATAGTGCCTCTTAAGATGAAGGTGGACTCTTACATGTTTCCTGGCCAGAATGAAAAGAAGAATCTCTAGATCCGACAGAATCACAGGATCTTTGCTGATGGTGATGGTTATCTCCCTCGGGATGATATAAGACAGGAGTTCCCATGCAGCCTTCAGATCGACATCTGCAACTTTCCAAAGGTCTGTTTTCATTCTGCGAGCCACCTCTCTTATCAGGTCCTCCTGGTAATGGAAACTGCGGACAACTTCGAAGCATTTTTGTGGACTTACTTCATCATGCAACATAAATATCAAGTCTCCCAGAGTCTCCGCTGAGATCTTAGCTGTAAAGCACCCAACAGCTTTCATTTCCAACACATGTAAAAGAACGGGATAATATCTGTTCATATTCCACGACTCGTAATCTATGGGGTTGGTTCCTTTAGCTAGACTAATGATTTTTCTTCCTAATCGCTGAAGACTCTGGCAAAACCCTATGAGCTTCATCTGAGGACAGAACCATCCAAAACTCACTCTGGACACCAGCATCATGGATATGTCAAAAATTTCATTGAACACATCATACATGCCGAGATATGGATTAATTAAGGTTGTGAAGTTTCCTGAAATACCCCTAAAAACATTTTTAATTTCGCCATCAGGATCAGGGGAGAGGGAGCAGGTGAAGTTCAGATATAGTGCTGCATAGAAACATTGCTGTGAATAGTGAGAGAAAACATAGCAACCTTTACCGGGAGTGTCGTCTGGACTAGGACGAAATTCAAGAAATGTTGAAAGGCACTGGGATGCTATCCATTCATCAACCTTCTTTCTTAAAAGCTTTTCATTTCTAGTGTTAAGCTTCAGTGTAGACTCTTCTTTCACTGACTCAAATGCAACCTTACAAAAGGACCCGAACCATTTGTCAATCTTCTTTTGTGCATCCTCATAAGCTCCAGTTCTTTCTTTGACTCTCCGAACCAACTGCTTTGTATAAGAATCTTTGATAGCCATATATAGCTCACTTAATGAACTTTTTGGGTTAAATCTTCTTGGATCCTCACACCATAATTTGGCTGCCAGCATCAGCCTGAGTGGATTCCTCAGAACATCGCGCAGGTGTGCGTCAGAACCTCTCATGTAGACTATAAACTCCTCGATAGACCTATCGGTGTTATTAGCAGTTCCCGGTGGCATTTGATTCCTCAGGATCATTTCTCTTTCGTCATCGTTAAGTTCTACAAGTGAGGCTTTAAGATACTTTTTCTTGGGAAATGTACTGCTTGTCAGGAGTGCACTTTGTTCACGTCTGGAGGCTACGAGGATGGTGTGAGAAGATGGCTGTGTCTGGAGAAGCTCTTGTAGAAAAACTCGTCCTTCAGGAGCAGCCTCCTCCAAGCTATCCAGCAGCCACAGAACCTTCAGTTTTTCCAGAATCCTCCTCAGTTCACCTCCACTACAATAAGACGTTGCCTTTGGCAGTATCTTTGTGCAAAGGAGGTAGTGCGCATCGCGGGTGTTGATTCTTCCACAGTCATAGATCACCACCAGCTGATACTTCCCCAGGTGCTGCACTGTGCTGGGGTCAGTAAGCCACGAGTTCATCAAGTACCTGTGAAAAACGAGAGAGTAACTTACCTGCCTTACGTATATACGTTCAGAATCAGTGTATACTAGACACTAGAATTATGTAATATGTGAAGTATCGGTCTTATTACTCTGTAAGTGACAAAGGAAACCTTAAACTTTCGGAATGGAACCCTGAATTCTAAAAAGTGTGCGGTTATATTTCTTATATCATGCTGTAAGGCAAGGTGAATTTTGACATGAAGAGTAATATTACAAAGCTTTCTCAGACTTTAGCTCACGATTGCAATGTGAACGTTCAATGAGGTGATGTGCTAACTCAGTAAAGCGTCTGTTTTCAAAAGCAGAGAAAGCAGGATCCCACCTCAGCCACCAGATGTGACCATAGCATGATGAGTTATTATTTACTTAGTTCTTTTTAAATTAGATATTAATGTCTGAAAACCTGACAAGATGGTGATGTCAGCATCAAAGAATAATGCCGGAGATGATCATATGAAAGATTCCTCTTGGAAGGTTAAACCTTCGTCTTCATCACCATAAACATAAACTTAAGTTTGGTAATGCACTAACTTTGTGAAGTTTCTGTTCAATACATAAGGTCAGTATAGTTAACTTTAGTGTAACCTGACCCTAGCATAACCTGACCTTACCGTAACCTACCCTACCAAACTTAAACCTTCCGTGACTAGACCTTAGCGTAACCTGACCCTAACCATAATCTGACTTCCCCATGATTTGACCTTACCATGACTTGAACCAAGCGTAACCTGATCCTACCATAACCTGAACCTTCTATAACCTGACTATAACATAACTAATCTTACAGTAACTTAATTTTCCTGTTAATTTAATACCATTAAATGAAGCACCCACACAAAACCTGTTACACTCGTATAACTGAAAACATGGTAATGAATCTGTTCATTTTATGATCATTTCCAAGAAAACTAACGAAATAAAATAGTCGAGATCCATAAAATTAGAATGGATAAATATTCTATGTGGTAGGATTGAGCAGACTAGAAGAATACTAAAGCATTAGGACTTTGTACTTGAGAAGCAACTCGCATTTCTAAAGAACTTGCTAGTGCTAATGCCTTCATAGGAAAATATAAGAAGATAACTGTATGGATCGCAAAGGCAGCATTACTAATATTTGTCAGGATCGACCTGGAATAAGCTATACATTAAAAAAATGAAACTTACAAGTGTCTGACCCAGCTTGCACTAGTGTCTGGCTCATTTCGTAGGGTTTTCCTTACTTAAAAGGCAGGAATATATGTAAAATGTGCGTATTGCACATGTTTCTGCTCCGTAATATATTCAGTGTGAAGGCGAGCAGTATCAACTGCATTTCATATTAATCTTATCTCCTTATCTTTGTAACATGTTCTGCCCAGTCATAGGTTAGATAAGATTACGTCTTCCAGTTACCGTTTTGCACATATGTTCGACGTTGACTATCTATGCACAAAATGTAAATTGATTACGTTCAGAAGTTGAAAGTGGCGTAAGCATATAAGAACAATATTTTCCTAGAACGGTTATGTGATTTTCATGTTACTAACGCTCGTGATTGTTTTCATTTTCCTTTTGCCATCCTTCCGATCAGCACAAACGAGATTACACTTACCGACACAGTGACGTCTTACCGCTTCCTGTCTCCCCCTCCACTATAATCAGTTCCGGCAGCGACCCGTCTTTGCACGTCTGGCAGAACAATTCTGTCAGTGGGATGTGCGTTGGCTTATTGGCTTCCTCGTTCTCCACAACGAGCTGGGGTGGTAGGTAGTAAGACGTGGGAGACACAAACGAATTTTGAATGTCATGACGACTCATCTTCAGGAACTCTTCTTCGGTGAAACAAGACTCCGCGTAGCGTTGTTGTGTAAGGTCTTTATGCATCTTAGAAACTGCTGCGTCGACTTCATCCTGTTTCACAGCAGCCCTCTTCCCTGCCAGCCGCAAGACCTTCGTGTAGAAACATCTTAAATCGCGCATGAGGTCATCTAACTGAATGTCAGAGACTTTGATATATCCCTCGGCGTCTGGGTGTGCAAGTCCAAAGCGTAACTCCTTCAGCTGATAGAGAGCCTGTTCCAGTGTTGTGTTTTGGGCTGATGAAGGCGTGCTGGTCCAGGCACTGTCGTCAGGGGAAAGATTACACATTCGTCGCAACACTTGATAGAGCGATGTTATGTCCATTTCTGAAGGAGGCACTCCGTCTTTTATTTGTTTTCTCGTGAAAGCATCCATTTTTTTCAAGTATCTAGGATGAGAATTGAGAGGCCCGCCTTTATAAAGCCAATTAAAGACCTGGAGCATCGTACGTTGGCCTAGAATGTAGACGAACGTGCTACTCCGGGCGTAGTTCAGCCTGTTGTCTGGTTCTGTCGCAATGACTCCAGCCATCTTGCTTCACTTCACATTCTTCATCAAACTGTACAACTGTATCACAACAACAGCCTTTCTATCGACTCACTGCTTCTGTCACTCGACATTCATTGTTTCATAATCATGGACGAAGAAATAATGAAGCAAATACTTCCCCAAGGCGCAGTCTGTTCAACTAACCCTCTCTTTGTGAGCAAATGAACAACAGTTCCCATATTTGTCCCTGGAGAGATTATCTTATCTACGCTTGGTGATAAACAGATACGACAAGATTAGCACGTAACAGCAAGACTTTTAGAAAGAACTGTCCATTATCAAGTATCATATGCCTTCAGTCATTGTCTTTCTTTCGTACTTCGTAGCCATTTCATACGTCAGCGAGGTAGCGTCAGGAACAGACGAAGAAAGGCCACATTCGTTCACATCCATTCTCTAGTTGTCATGTGCATTGCACTGAAACTACAGGTCCTTATCTACTACCAGGCACCACTGACCTTTCCATGATTTCTCCGGCCGTTTCACATGCTTTGCTTCGGTCCATGATAGCACGTCTACTCTTGGATACTACATTGTTCCAGTTCAGTTTAACCCGTGCACACATTTCACCCTCCTGCATCTTCAGGCCACGATCACTCAAAATCTTTTACACTCCACCCTTCCACCTCCAGTTCGGTCTCCCGCTTCTCCTTGTTCCCTCCACCTCTGACACATACATGCTCTTTGTCAACCTTTCCTCACTCATTCTCTCCATATGTCCAAATCGTTTCAGCACAAACTCTTTCAGCTTTCCCACCCACACTCTTTTTAATACCATACCTCTCTCTTACCCTTTCATTACATAGTGAATCAAGCCGCCCTACACCACAGATTGTCTTCTCGCACTTCATTTCCAATACTTCCACCTTCCCTCCAACATCCTCATCTACAGCACATGCCTCGCATCCATACAACATCGTTGTACTAATGTAACGTTCAGTCATACCTATTTTTGCCTTCCTGGATACCGACCTCTCTTTCCACACATGTATTAGTGCTCCAAGAACCAGTGTCCCCTTACCCATCCTATAACTCACCTTCGCTTCCTTGAGTCTGTTTGCTGCCATGTCCACTACCAAGTATCTGAAACACTTCCCTTCCTCCAAATTGTCTCCACTTAAAAACTCACACCCCAGTTAACATATTCCTTTGCCCTACTAACCTCGCATTCATTCACATTTGCTCTCAACTTTCTCCTTTCAAACACTCTTCCAAACTCAGTCACCAACTTCTGCAGTCTCTCACTCGAATCTGCTACCAATGCTGTGTCATCAGCAAACAACATCTGACTCACTTCCCAGGCCCGTTTTTGTTTTTACCTAACATACTAACCCCATACATAAGCAAATTAGATAGCCATTGTGACATCACACACCCCTGCCACTGACCAGCCTTCACCTGGAACCACTCACTCCTCTCTTTCTACTCGTACACATGCCTCATACCCTTAACAAAACCTTCTTATTATTTCTAGCAGCTTTAGTCCCACACCATATATTCTTAATACTTTCCACAAGGCATCTCTATCAAACCTATCATATGCCCTCTCCAGATCCATAAGTGCACATACAAGTCCTTCTGTTTCTCTTAGTATTTCTCACTCACATTCTTTAAAGCAAACACCTGATCCACACATTCTCTACCACTTCTAAAACCACACGCTCCTCCCCAATCTGATGCTCTGTACATGCCTTCACCCTCTCAATCACCATTCCTCCATACAATTTGCCAGGTATACTCAATAAACTTATACCTCTGTAGTCTGAATACTCATTGTTCTTCATCTTGCCATAATACAATGCAGAATACTGTACGTGCATCCCGCCAATCCTCAGGCCCCTCCCCATGATCCATACATACAGTGAAAACCTCATCAGCCTAGCCACAAACAGCCAACTCCTTTCTTCAGAGATTCAGTTGCAATACCATCCACTCCAACCGCCTTGCCACGTTTCATCATACGCAAGGCATTCACCACCTCTTCTTTCTTCACCAAACCATTTTCCATGATTCTCACACTTCGCATACCACCCCAGCCCAAACACCCTATTTCTTCTTCCCAATCAACAAACACATTCAATACTCCTTCAGCATACTCACCCCATCTCTCCCTCACTTCAAGACCACATGTTACCATGGGATGGCCTAGATTAGGGCCTCAGCTACACGTGCCGTCTCAGCTAACTTAAGAGAAAAAGGTATCGCCCATATACCTCTCTTTTCTCTTTTACTAGCCATTTTGCTGCATTATCCAACCACTTACTACTCTTTCCCACCTGCCAACCTCCTACCTTACAAATACTTCGCACTTCTCACGTACATGCCGGCACTGCTTCCTTTATTACCTCAAATACCTCCCATTCCTCACCTACTCCGCATCTGCCATTCTGCACTCAATCTCTCCTGGTATTTCTTCACACAAGTCTCTTATCCAAGCTCACTCGCTTTCACCAATATCTTTTCTTCTTTTCCGAAAACCTCTACGTATCTTCACCTTCGCCTTCGCCAGGAAATGACCAGACATCCCATCAGCTGCTCCTCTCAGCACATTTACATCCAAAAGTCTCACTCTTGCACTCCTGTTAATCAGTGATTAAAGCGTTGTGCCACTTCTGCGATAAGCATAAATCTGAAAAAAGTCAATATATTCGTGATGTAAATACCGACTCATTACCAAGGAAAACGTGAACACCAGCTTAAAGACAATTTTTCTTCAGTAGAATGAAATGTGAAAGAATGAAGATAGCTAAGAAATGAGAGAGAGATGACCCGTCCCAAACGTGAATAGCTAAATCCATGTCTGTTTGAAAGTTTACAATGAATGTTATACAACGGCGTTGAAATGTTGGCCTTCGAGTAAGGATTAACTTCATTGTAAACTACAAAAGCCAAACTTTTAAAACGCTCTACAAGAGTTCAAAAAGTTATTTTTTGAAAAATGATATTAAAAGATTTTATCTTCAGACTGTGAACGCTAATAGCATCACCGTCACCAAGCGACCTCCATCGCCTTGGCAGCTGGCAGTCCGCAGTGGAGTGTATGGTCTAAGAAATATCTTCAGCACCTGAAGAAGGCGTCGAAGACTTTTCCATTATTGGTTACTACTTGATGTCGATGCTCTTAGTGACCCTGGCAGTTGGTAGACCTTGTGTTCAACCGACTAGCCAACCGCCCACGCGTCTCAACATTCCCTGCAAAAACTGAATTCCTCAGAAACACCTGAAATGACTTCAAAATTTTTGGAATTTATCTTGCATGCACCACAGATTAGATTTTCCAGGATAATCATGAGTTTATGGGAATGGAAATGGGAATGAGAGTGAGACTAGCAACTGGAATGGGCAATCCTGAGGCAGAGCACAGGCCGTAAATACCCATTTCCATTACCCAGGCAGCGCCCTGTTCCCACCTCCTGACGTCGCTATCGCTGACCTGATTTCCATTTTTAGTCCGTTATTAAGATCATACGGAGCCGAGAATGCTCAGAGCTCCTCCACATGCCGTGTGGAGCCTAGGATGCTCAGCGCTCTTCCACATGCCGGCTGGAGCCTAGGATGTCCAGACTCCCCCACATGCCGGGTGGAGCCTAGGATGCTCAGAGCTCCCCCACATGCCGTGTGGAGCCTAGGATGCTCAGCGCTCCTCCACATGCTGTTTGGAGCCTAAGATGTTCAGACTCCCCCACACGCCGGGTGGAGCCTAGGATGCTCAGCGCTCCTCCACATGCCGGGTGGAGCCCAGGATGCTCAGCGCTCCCCGAGAAGTTGTGTGGAGTCAGGCACGAGAGATAAGCTCAATCTTCAACCCTTTACGGGTGACCGTGCGAGGCTCGTGAGTAGTTGTGGAGACCTTCCCTGCATCATCCAGGGAACTTCTCGTGGCTACTGTGACCGACCAGGAGGAACACTCTGAGGGAGGAACCTGCGACTGAGTTACCGTGTAGTGAGCGTCCCGAGCTGGGTCAGGGAGGTCTGAAGGTCGAGCGAGGTCCTAAGAGATGGGGAAAGGACACGAGAGCCTCTGATTGAAAGTACAAGGTGAAGTGAGTCTGTAATTTCAGAGACGGAGAGACAGACAGACAAAGTTGATTAGCAGCGGTGAGTGAGAAAGAAAAAGCAAGCAAGGGAGTTAGATATACGGCTGGTCAAACAAGGTATCAAAGATGGACGACGCTGACAAAGAACGATATGACGAAAACCGGAATTTGATATGAGGATTCCAGAAGAAATGTCTGGTGTTAAGGCATTATATATTCCCAGCTTATACTCTTTTCAGAACCATTCCTAAACTTATTCAAACATGCAGTTTCACACACAAAACATGATCTCCATTATATATAAAAGCATATTTTCTATGTTTCAACATATACAAAGAAATATACCCAACTTTAAAACTCGTAAAAAGTACATGTCCCACCTTTCCTCACAAACAAAAGCCTACTCCCTATCATTCACCATATACAAAAGCATACTGCCCTATTTTAAGCAATACAAAACCATACTCATTGTGTTTCATCCTATGCAGCATAATACTCAATGCTACTCATCCCGTACGAGTGTGTGACCCCGCCATCCCAAGATCCAGAAACGAAACAAAGAAATCAGATCGAGAGATCAAAAGGACTATAGAATGTAGAGAGGATCCTGGGCTGTACACAAGTACTTGGAATGTTCATCAAACTAGACGTGGAAGACGCTTGCTTGGATGTAAGTGAACGTCTCTATCAGATTTTTTTCTAGGAATATTTACAACAACAACAAAAATCTTGTATAGATTGCTTACGTAAAACTTTACCTTCTTGTATAGAGCATTTGGGTCCAGAGAGATGGTAGATTATCTCGTGGGAAGGTCTAGAGCACAGGGATCTCCCCATCTCTCCATTTGGAAGATTGGCAAAACCTGCATTACACAGATTGGAGTTTACTAGTGCATGGTAGAATTAGGCGATATTTTCTGCTGCTGTCCGAGCTCCTGTAGGGTTGTGGGGTTGGGTTATGGTCGTTCGCTTTGTGGATGGCCATTTTCTGATTTCTATCTAATTATCTCATTTACCATATACAGTAGTCTCTCTCTCTCCTCTCTCTCTCTCTCTCTCTCTCTCTCTCTCTCTCTCTCTCTCTCTCTCTCCTCTTCGTTACCGATGACAGAATATCTGGCCTTAAAGTAAGCCATTTAAGCCGTGGATTCATCAGTCTAAAATAGTTAATAAGCTTTTGCTGTGATTGGTATTTGCCCTTAGCTTCTGTAGGGCACATGTCTGTCTCCCTGACTGAGCCTCTCTCAGGAGAGTGTAAAAGTACCATTATCTGTGGACTGAAGTAACTCACTGTAGGAAGGAGCCAGTCTTCCCAATCTTGCTGTGTCTCAGTCACTTATATATTTAGTATCAACCAATCAATGAAAAGACAAGCATCATCTAAACACCGAAAAGACTGTTGATGATGATCTACACAACCAATGACTATGACTAGCATCAAGTAATCACTGATGAGATTTGCATCAAGCAATCAACGGAAACTAATATCAAATGATCTCTCTCCAAGAGCTCCACTTCCTTTGTAAGACACTTCTCTTGGATGTGCCTTCAATGGGACAGATAGAGAGGCTTTACTCTCGTCTCATGTTTCCTTGTGGAGTTGGAATAAAACCTGTCCAATCATGTTACAGATGTGCAGTAACTTGACCAATCACGTCTCAGATATATAGTATGGTGGTGGGACTGTGTTTACTTATCTACGCCCCTACTGGAAGCATCTGATGAGAAAGTGAGTGTTATATATTGTATTTAACAAACGCATTAATATAAATGAACTTTGTAGGGAAGATAATGAAGGTAGAAATAAAAAGTCTGCCAACGAACCCACTGAATAAAAATCCTCTGAACCACAACTCATACCTTGACGGTCTTCAGCTTCCGTATGTGCGTATCTGTCCTTTATCAAATGAAAATCAATAGATTTCTGGCTTTTACACCGAAAGCCATATTAGAAAGTTCTGTCTACCAGAGTTTCTGCAGCACAAATAATTCTTTCTATCTATCTGATGTGTCTGCCAAACAAGTAGACGATTTGCATAGGTCCCCCGGTCCTGTTGGGTAACTGTGTATATCGCTGGCTCTTGAACAACTGTTCCTGAACCTTTGAACCTCTCAAGCAAGGGCAAGACACCGCCTTGGGCGAGGCCGGATCATCGTCAGCGGAAGCAAAGCGGTACAGTCTCATCTTGCTCCAAAGGAGTCCATCATTTCCTTGCTTCTGTGTGGAGTGCACGTACGTATTCACCAGGCACATATGCATACACCGCGCACGTATGTATACGATAACGACAACTGACGAAGTAACACAGACGAGATAACCTTCAGGCGACCACTGAGGCAGTGACAGCCTAGGAACCGTTCACGATCACTGAAAAAAACTCATTAAAACTTGAAATTGGGGAACATTTCCTGTTATACTGATAGGGTGGGGAAGTAGGAGAAGAGGAGAGGGAGGGCGAGAGCCTAGATAGAGTCAGAAGATCGTGTAAAGGTCAAATCTGGTGACCTGGAAACATGAGAAACTCGGACTAATATAAGTTATTTACAGTCATGAATTCTCTTTTGCATGAAGGAGCCCCACGTCCAACGCATCCTCTCCACACTGGAATATAAATCCTCATAGGAGTTGAGTAGGTCCCGGAGGCCCATATATCCTGAACCACTCGTTCCCACGTTTTCCTAAATCGAAAGAAAACGTCGCTAAATCATAGAAACAGGATTAGGGACGCCATTTGACGACTGAGTTATTGTCTATTTTACCGGGGGCATTAGGTCGCATTGTAGCTTATTTGGCGAGAGGCTAGGCTATTAGAGGGACGTGGGAGAGGGCTAGGGGGAGGGGGTATTGGGGGGGGGGAAGTAGGCAGTGAAAGGCTGGGGGTAAGGAGAGTGAGGTCATTCGGGTACAAGGGGTTATCTGCTGGAGGTCAGCAACATTTGACCGAATTCCAAACTTCTTACAGATGGCTTCAGAACAGTACAGCAGAGGGTCACCCACATACCGCCATGTGTGTACGTCACGGCAGACAGCTTTCCTCATCCCACCGAAAACCTGCAATACATTACGCTTCTCACGCGAAGCCTTCTTGACAACAACATGGCCTTCAGATGACATGAATTACTTTTGTCACAACTATTAAACACGATCCAAACACCGGAACACTCTCTTACAAACTAACTTAATGGCTCCCTGTTCGAACCGCCAGGTGACAGTCGTCACATTTGTCGGCATAGTCATCAAATTGGTCTCACAGTTTAATAGTCAATAGATAATTACGGCAGCAACACAGAGCTGCGCGAGGGAATGCCCAAGAAAGTCAATTTCACTGGCGACCATTAGTCGGGGAGACTGTTCTTGACCTTCCAGGGTCAGCGGCAACGGAAGGAATCCTTCTGGGTAAACCAAACACGAGTAAAACGCTCTGTAACATATGCACAGCGCGAGCCACTGAACTGAATATGCACTCGCGGGCAAACAATGGAATACTAAAGAAACACGCACACAGACCCTCAGCGTCGTAGGAAGATTGTGGAACCTCCAGCAGACAGATAACACACACACACTAGATCCTTCCCACGTACTGTGCTCAAGGACAAGACTGCACAACGCAGTTGTTTGGAAAACATTACGCCATGAGCAGAATATTCTTAGCAGGGTCATCTGTGTATTACATCTTCAAAATAGTGGAATAAGATTCGTCTAGATTTTCACAGGAACATTATTTTTTTTTTCTTTTTGCGAACTAACGGAATCTTTTCTATTCTCTCCAAACGGTTCAAACGGACCACAAGACAATATGTCTGCCAAACCTGGTCTCCGCCACTCAAAACACTGCCCAGTCTGGTCCCCGCCATACACAACGCCATCCCACAACAACAAACAACATACACAAAGCTCTCACAGTCATAACGAGACGACGCCCGAACCACCAACCGCTCTCCGACACTCGAACTCCTGCCACTGTACACACATCGAGAAATGACAGATGCACGGCTTACTGCAGCGGCCACACACACACTACACAAGCAACCCCAGACGAAACATCCACCCCTAGCCACCCCCCCCCCTTCACGAGCCATCCAACTCAAGCAACCCCTGCAATACCCCCACCCTTTCCCCCCACCCACAAACACCCAACTTAAACCAGAAGAACATCCTAGACTCCCACTTCAACCACCCTCACACCCCCCCCACCTGACTCCAACCCTCACCAGCGAGAAGTTAAGTCAGCGTCGCCGCTGCAGCACTTCCTTCTTCTGACGTGTCAGGACTGTTTCTCTTTTGACATGTTGAGCTACTGTAAGCCTCTCTCTCTCTCTCGCTCTCTCTCTCTCCGTATACGTACCTGAACAGCTGCTTTTACACACACACACACACACACACACAGTGAACATGCCTGTCTGTCACTTTAACTGTCTAACCATTTGTTTGTCTTTCTGTCTTCGTGTCTAATTAACCTGTGTTCTCTACTTAAGCTCTCTTACTCTCAGTCTCAGGTCCTGTGGAGAAGACCTTCCACACTGACCAACATATTTACGACCGTTAAAATTTTAGGGCTATGAATGGGTTAGGAAGCCATCCCATAAATGGGGTTTTCAAAGATATATGGAAATACGTGGTAGGAAAAATTAAGTCGGCTGTTAGAGAGATAATTTGATTTTACATTTTTCGTGTGCCGTTCTATTTTATCGCTAGAATCTTTGCTCCCCAGTAATAGTAATTTGAATATTCATATTGGTAGATGTTAAACACCTTCTCGTAGGCTGTAAACAGATTAACGATATACATTTTTGATGTTATTAAACTTTTTATGTCGTTATGTCTCTCATTTTCTTACACAAATCATTTCAGTTACCCTACAGGTATCCTTATCTATAAACTTGTTGCTGTATAAAGTTTGTAAATAAAGAAATATTGAACATCGCTTCTCACCCTTCTGTAGGTTCCGTCACGCCAAAGAGAACTTCTTACAGCTTCCAACGCCCTCGCATGAAAGATGGGATTCCTAGACACAGTCTGTCACCATCCCTAGATACGTCAGGAGGTATTCATGTTCTCCTGCAACTGCATCATCACGTCACGTTCTGCACGTGGACCTTCACATCACGTCTTTCCTTCTATACGTGGTGGAATATTTTACCTTACTTCACCTGTAATGGACGACTAGGTAACAAATTCTAACAAGCTGCTCATCATGTATACTGGAACCCACGTTGTATAAAGAGCTTTCTGCAAAATCCTATCATCAGCGCAGGGAGATATATACTGTGCACGGTTTGCTGTGAAGCGTTCCTCCAAATTCCTACTCAGTAAATGGTATTAAATTCTGTTGTCCAAGTTCAGAAGGCCAGATGCTGCTTCACATCGTCCTTGAAGATCCCAGATATAGTCATTTAACAAAGCTGAGCGTCACGGTCTCCACGGCAACGGTGTTCCAGCCTCAGGAAATGAGGAATGACACATCTGAGGAGCACTCGTGCATCAGAGTCGCTCTGGAGGCGCAGACGAAGGAGATAATGAATGTGATATTGATGGAAGGGGAGGCAGCCCCTCTCCTGCAGGACGTCAACACGTTACATGAACAAAAGCAGTACTTAAAGTCACGTCCAGCAGCATAAATGTTATGGCTGGGTCATTAAGTAGGTCAGCTGAGGAGCGAGCCAAGGAAGCTTCGTGGTTGCCACAGCTCCTGCGTGGAGCGAGGGAGGAACCCAGTCTTCCAGGAGTAGGTAATTGGTCGTTCAGAGGAACCTCTGGTTGTCCACGAGAATTAGCTGTCTTTGAAAGATACAGTAGTCGTTCAAATGTTACAGTGGTCATTCAGAGGTCGTGGTCGTGAAGGATCGGAATGAGTTTCCCGTACTATCATGATTTAATGATAAATCAAAACGATGACCTCGACTTCAGACCCAGATTAGAGTGGTCTCCAGAGGCAGCCTCTGCTCCAGGTCAGGAGCATCTGGAGCTGCTACTGCTACAGGTCAGGAGCATCTCCTGGAGCAACTGTAAAATACCAAGAACACTTCCTAAGAACCTAAGAATGTGTTGGATCCTCGAAGCTCTTGGAAGGATGAAGAGGAAGGCCGCTTCCATTGTACTATAGGGAGGTCCTCCAGCAGCCTTCGAGTCACAGAAATTCTGCTGCACTCCTTCTTGTTAACCGCCTACATCACCACCACCAACATCACGACCACCTATATCATCACCAGTACCACCATTAACATCACCAACGTCATCACCAACGTCTCTACCACCAACATCCCCCCAACCAACAACTCCACTGCCAACATCACTTCCACCTACATCTCCGCCACCGAGACCGTTTAAGCCTCCTAATTTCCTGTGCAATATTCGTCCCAATTAACTTATGTGTGAGTGATGTTACCGTCGCTGGCTGGGGGGGTAAAGAGGCGCTGGAGGCACCCGGAACCAGGGTTAGATCCAAGCCCCACTCTGTTATGTTCTCTAGGGTTCTATTCTTGACTCAATATGCACTCAAGACTCACTCAAGAGACACTCAACTACACCCAAGGAATACCCAAACGACGATAAATGGGAGCCCTCGACACAGCGGATGCTTGGGATGAACTCAAGGGATAAACACATTTAAGGACGCACTCGTAAACTCTCAGAACTCACTTAGCATACCCAGGACACCCCCTGGAATACGTGCGACGCCCTCGCTATGCAGTCACACAAGAGAGAAATGGCCACGACACTCCTAAATGCAACCACTGTAATTTGTGAAGACATATTGAAAAGACTTTCATTATGCACTCAAGGACATATAAACATGAAGGAAAGTGCTCTCAGCTGACTCAGACACTTCAGACGGCTCAGCGTTTATTCATATACTCGGAACAACCGACCTGTCAAAAGACGGGAAAGACTTACAACCTCAAAGAGCCAAGAAGCACTCAGGCATAACCAGGATACACACAAATGATAGATTCACTTATTCAATGTATGGCTTCTAAAACCTGTACAAACTTATACAGTGGACGGCCTCTCAAATAAGAAGGAGGATAAGAAATTTGAAAGAAGAAAAATAACCAACATTCAGTGATTGACTCAGACTACAAGTCACACTGCATACACAATCCCAAAATCTGCTTCGACGCTAAGAAAAAAATAAACCACAGCACATACACAAATACACACAAATGCAATAAAACACACACTCACGGAGATAAATACACACACCAACACACACACAACTACACACTCAACCACACGCACACACACTCACACACATACACACACACAAACACAGACACAAGCACACAAACATACACACAAACACACACATACACAGTCACACACACACACACGCACACACACACTCACACACACCTACACACACACACACACACACACACACACACACACACACACACACAAACACACACACACTTGTATATATATATATATATATATATATATATATATATATATATATATGAACACAGGCATATGGAGCCCTACGAATGTAAAATCCTTCACCGAACAATATAAATCGGTAATTACACAAATATATTCACACACACGAAAAAAGAAAATTCAAGATACACTCAACGCTCTCTCATACATTCGAAGATTCCACACGAGATACTCAGGAACACCCGAGGGACTTTCCAACCTGCTGGAGACCAGCACATGAGAAGCATACGAGACACACAGGAGACACTCCAACCACAGCTCAGAGACGCATCAACATGCTGGAAGCGGATACACAACAGAGAGGGGACCCCACAAGTGTAGTTCCCCCTTCGCATACCGTAAAAAATAGTTAATTACAAATTGGTAATTACAGGCACGTGGGAGACACCCTGACAACTCTCAAGAGACGCTTCAGAGCCAAAGAGATCCTTAAGGCTTCAAGCAGGACGTGAAGCCAGCCGCCAAATGTTAATCTCCTTGCGACCAGTAATACGCAGGTGTTGGCTTTGCTGGTTGCATCAGTGAGGTGCTAACAGAACACACGAGGTGGAGGAGGGAGAGCCGTGGCCACCGTTCCAGCACTCTAGACAACAGGATCAGATTCACGCTCTCAAACCTCTGCCTCATGCGTCTCGAACCTCTGCTTCATACGTCTCGAACCTCTGCCTTATGCCTATCCAGCCTGTGCCCCGGTTCATGAATACCGACGCCCGTCAGCAGGTGAAGCCCTTGAAGAGTGCATCAAATGGACGAGCAGAGACCTTGGTGGAAAGTCTAGCTAAATCTGTGCTCCTTCCGTCCACTGATCACTTGCCCTTGTTCACAGTCCAGTGACCCAGACTGCACGCGACCTACACGTATTTCCTCTCCTGACTGTATGACCTCCATGACCTCGACCTTTGATCTCATGATCTCAGAAACGTAATGCAAAGTTTGATGTTACTGTCGTCGCCCATGACTGAAATGCTATTGATTTACGTTCTTGAAAGGCAATAGTGAATGCCTCCCTTCACAATTTCTTATTTGTCTTATTTTTTTCCTATTCATCGTCATTTTGATACGAGAGAACATAATAAACCAAACGGAAGAGGAGAAAGATTCGAGTACCTCAGCTGTTTCCTCAGTGTAGCGTGTTCCCCTCGTCTCCGAGGTAGTAAATCTAAGATGTGCGTGAAGGGAGCATCGTTCACTGACCCACCAATACCAGAATTCTAGCTCTCCTACCTGTACTGTGTGATGCTTTCCTCCTCAGCCTACGCTGCCTCCGCTGAACCAGATATAACATAGGTTTTCGATAAATATCCACTGCTGCCATGGTTAGTGTCACTGAGGGTTATTGTTTTATATGTTTACGGCATCGGCACGTCCCATGAACCACTTTACAACCATTATGGGGTGTGGTCTTGCCCGACACACTGAGACAATATTGTTCCGATCGCGCGGTTCGAATTCCTTCTCCTTTCTTTTTCCAATAAAAGTTTACATCAATTTTTTTTAATCCCCCCTCACCCCCTCACACACACACATCCCTTTCCCATCTCACAGCTGTTCTATAGTTATGTTTTTGTTTACAAATGCATCTTTATTGAAAGTCTAACACCAGACAAAGTTGAAGATTCTCTCAGAAGTGTCTGGGTCTCGTGCTTTGAATAATTCAAAGGGAAGTGACACAGCGTCAGAAACAGAACACAGACCCACCGCGACTCAGGTCCTGCAGCTGTCCTCAGGATGAAGCGTCTGGAGCTGGGAGCCTCAGTAGACAAACGGCTCCCTTGTCCCTTCTGCTGGGAATATCGTCGTCACTGTAGAAGTTTTTTGTTTCGCTCATTCACGTTACTAAACCGAGACCGGATGAACAGCTTTTAAAGTCATCACTATCTCCTCGATCCCTGCTCAATCTCGAGAATATATTGTAACAATCTGGTCACATTTCTCTCTTAACGCTTATGGATCTCGAGGGGACCTTCCATGTGTTTCACCTGAGGAAGATGTGAACTTTAAAAGCTTTACTGATTATGAGCTGAAAGTGAATGACTTTTTTATCGATTCATTTCAGTCATATATGAGACTTATGGAGACCCGAAAAATCTGTAGACTTTGATAAAGTTTGACAAATCCAAACCTTGAATTCCGCGTCTTCACAAACTTTCACTCCCAGTCGTTCGCGGGTCCAGACGTGTGAGATTATCGCGTTCTCCTCAACTGCTCCTCACAGCTCCCAGCAATTTGAATCACACCTTCACCTCCCAACAATTCCTCCAATTACATATGCTACATCTTCAAATGAGTTTCGAACCTTGAAGGAAAAGAGAATGATTCTTGGATCTACGCAAGCCCGATTAATCGATGTGCATGACGGCTTCACCATTTCATCTTTCTACAGGTTCCACAAGCTGACACTTCCTGGCCCTACAAGCTTGCGGATCCACAAGTTGCAACAATTTGGACTGCTAATCGATCCTCATCTTCTTCCGTCCTGGGAATGAGTTTTTTTTTTTTTTTTATGTTAGCTGAGACGGCACGGGCAGCTACGGCCCTAATCAAGGCCATCCCATTAACGCTAT